>CM053037.1:45775488-45794505 GCA_028564925.1 Lithobates sylvaticus | reverse complement strand
GCCCTTTAGCACATGATCAGATGTCAGCCAGACAGCTAATGACAGCTAATCACAGAATGTAAACACAAGCCGGTTATTGGATTTTCTCTCCTCACACTAACAGCATTAAGAGAGAAGGAGAGCTGATAAACGGCTTGTGTTAGGGACATGTGTCCTGATTATCTGTGCTGCCAGTCAGTGCCCACCAGTGCTGCCAGTCAATGCCCACCAGTGCTGCCAATCAGTGCCCATCAGTGCCTCCTCATCAGTGTCAACTATAAGTGCTCCCCATCAGTGCCTCCTACCAGTGCTGCCTATCAGTGCCCACTCTCAGAGCCCCCTCATCAGTGCCCACTCTCAAAGCCCCCTCATCAGTGCCACCTATCAGTGCAGCCTCATCAGCGCAGCCTCATCTGCGTACATCAGTAAAAGAGAAAAATTACAGTTTTGTTTATTTGTTTGTATTATTTATTTATTTATTTTTTTTATTTGTGGTCTTTTTTAGTTTAGCAAAAAATTAAATACCACCAAAAGAAAGCTCTATTTGTGTGAAAAAATAAATAAAAATGTCATATGGGTACAGTGTTGCATGACTGCGCAATTGTTATTCAAAGTGTGACAGCACTGATAGCTGAAAAATGGGCTGGCTAGTAAGGGGGTAAAAGTGCCCAGTAGGCAAATGGTTAATTACTAAGCTCAGTGACTATTCATGGTGACAGCCTTTACTTCTTTAGTAGTAAAACAAACTTGGCAACCTTAGCAAGTTTGTCTGGGCCATCTGCCTTTAAAGGACCAAAAGGCAATTGGTTGTTCTGTACCACCCGTGGTATGCCCTAATGTGTCACACACAATACAACCAATAACCCATAAGCACATAAGCAGCTAACTAACCACTCCACCTACATATGATAAAAAGGCCTTAACGGCTGTCCAATGTTCCCTGCAAAGAGATTCACTTTCACTATTTTGTCCCCCATGGCCATTTGTCCCAGGATGGAAAGTGGGTGAAAATCAAAAATGACACAGTTGCCACCAGAACGGGAATAGGTGGGAGCTTATAAATGTCAGAGGTTGAATCCCTCAGTTTGAGGAGATGTCCAATCACTTCTTGTTATGTCTTTGGGGCATAAAGTAAGGCATACCTCTCAAGAAGATCTGGCCGCAATCTCTGCTCCCCCCTCCTCAATGCAGTCACTGGTTTTTAGGACCACCAGCATCCTAGCAACTGATGACATCACTTGCAGGCCTCTTGGCTCCGCCCCATTATCGACTCCCGATCCTGCCTCTCAGTGGCACCTATGCCGGCTGTCAGAAAAGTACTTACCGATGCCGAGAGAGCGGTTCACCCTTGCGACTAAGCGCAGTCCTCCCCCTGGAGGTGATACAGGGAGTGAATGGCACAAAGCGGCACAGGCTACCCAGCAGGCAGGAGTTGATTAGAGTAGTGGTCTTTGTAGGGTTGAGCAGCTGTTCAGAGACTGGCAGATGGGATGACTTGCTGAAGGAGACCAAACAAAGTCTAGAATCAGGCTGAGGGTCAAACACAGAAGATCGGTAATCCCAATCACTGGCTGAGGTATGGTGTCTGGGAGACACAAGGCAAGTCCAGGTCACAAGCAGAGGGTCAAGGCAAGGAGACAGGAGGCAGGTCTGGGTCACAGGCAGAGGGTCAAACACAGGAGACAAGGCGGAATCTGTTTAAGCAAGCCAAGGTTCAGGTCCATGAGAAGAGCAGAGAAGTCAAGATCAATCCGGGTCACAACAGGCAATCAGGTACAGGAAATGGGATCAAATGCAACAGGAAGCTGAAGACAAACCAGCAATTTGTCTGAGCACAAGAGCAATATTTATAGGCAGCCCAAGGGTCATGTTGAGTGTGCGCCAGTGCGCATGTGCGTGCTCGGTTCTGCCTGAATGCGAACGCGTGTGCGCCGTTCCGCCACGCATGTGCGCAGGGACACGGCTGATGCGGCTGGAAGGATTGTTCCTCTGATACCGGCTCTCATCAGCTCCAATCCTGTCTGTCAACAGCCAGATCCCATGTGCCAGTGGCCCCCGATCCTGTCTGCCAGCAGCCACGATGCCGGCTCTCCGCAGCTTGTGG
Source organism: Lithobates sylvaticus (assembly GCA_028564925.1). Taxonomy (NCBI): domain Eukaryota; kingdom Metazoa; phylum Chordata; class Amphibia; order Anura; family Ranidae; genus Lithobates; species Lithobates sylvaticus. The sequence goes on along the minus strand of CM053037.1, from coordinate 45,792,422 downwards.
AAGGTAAGTGGAACTCTTTCTCACACAGAAATGCTCCACCTGCTTCTGTGTGTTTGCGCCAGGCACCCAGAGGGCACATGGCCCACATTTGCTGGTGGGTGCCCTGTGTCCCAGCTGGGGTGGGGAGCATTGGTAAGAGAGGAGGGGGATTGGTGAGTAAGCTGGGGGGGGGGGCTTTATTAAGAGAGGAGGGGGGGTGGGTAATTGGTGAGAGAGCTGGGGGGGCTTTATTAAGAGAGGAGGGGGAAATTGGTGAGAGAAATGGGGGGGGGGGGGGTGTGGTGGGTGGTGATTAGTAAGAGAGGAGGGAAATTGGTGAGAGGGCTTGGGGGGATTAGTAAGAGAGGAGGAGGAAATTGGCGAGAGAGCTAGGGGGGATTAGTAAGAGAGGAGGAGGAAATTGGTGAGAGAGCTGAGGGGGCATTAGTAAGACAGGAAGGTGGAATTGGTGAGAAAGCTGGGGGGGGGCATTGCTGAGAAAGCTGGTTGGCATTGGTGAGAGCTGGGGGGCATTACTAAGTGATGAGGGGGAGCATTGCTGAGAGAGCTGGGGGGGATTGCTGAAAAAGATAGGGTGGGGGCATTAGTGAGAGAGCTAGGGGGCATTTGTGAGAGGTGAGAGAGCTGGGTTTTGTTTAACCCTCCTTAAGCCCCTCCCACCATTTAGACTTTGGCCACATTTTGCGGTTGCGTGCGCCACAGCTCACTTACTCCCTCATTTGAACGCTCACTAATGAGGAAACAGAGTACAATAAGTACAATAAGAATCTGCCAGAGGTTCTAACATTTTCCTACTCCAAGGGTCTCCAACCACAGCCCACGGCCACATCGGACCTGCTGCAATATTTTATCTTGCGGTAGGGCCAGTGACATATGCCCAATGGGCACAGATTGAGGATTCAGGTCAGCAGAGGTTTCCTATAGTCTCTGATTCTCTGATTCCATCTAAGGAGCTTCTATGAGAACCCTGATGTAAGAGAGGACTCTGATGGAGACCCAAATACTGTGTAAGAGGCACTCCAATGGGGACCCTGATGTAAGGGAGAACCAGATTTAAAGAGAGGGTCATTTATTTATAAAACTGATTTTTTTTTTCTTTGACCAGCGAATATTTGTAATATATATACTGTGTGGCCTTCATACAGAAAAGTTTGGAGACCCCTGCTCTACTCTATTCAAAACGACAACAAAAATGTGGCTGCTGTTCTACTATTATGTTTTGTTGTAGATTCCCTTTTAAAATTCATAGTGATATTAATGTGTACTAAAAAAAAAAAAGACAAAAATAACTTATTAAAACTAAAAAATTATGTTAACACAATTCTTTTTCAGAAACTCCTATGACTGTGACTTCAAAATGCCAAACTGGGACCTCTCTTCCCTTCCCTAGCGGTTATTTCCTGAACAACCAGTGGTTCCCCTCACATTGCAATCTTTCTTCCTTTGAGCCCTTGTTAAACGTAAATAAATGTTTGGCTGGCAAAATGATATATTTGATGGGCGATTCAACACTCCGCCAATGGATAGAATTCTTATCAGAAGTCCTAAAGAGTAAGTATCCTTGTTGTTGTGTTGGATAAGGATGGGCCCGGTGCTCGATGCGAACCCACGTTCGCATCGAGCACCGGGCGTTCGCTCGCTCGGCGAGCCCAGAACTATTTTGGCCGCTCGCATCACGTTCGTGTGATGCGAGCGGCCCCGCAATGCATTGCGGCCGGCGCGGCCGACGCAGTGCATTGCTGGCTGATGATTGGCCAAGCATGCACTGTGACCCCGCATGCTTGGCCAATCACAGCCCCGGAAACTCGAAGAGCCATAATTGGCTACAGGCAGGACGCCTGTAGCCAATTACAGCTCAGGGGCTGTAGTACACGCCCCCCCCTATAAAACGCCGCCACGCCGTCTGCGCCGGTCACATGCTGTTCCGGCGCAGATTGAGCAGGCTGTTTCTGTGACACTCTGCTGCATTTAGATAGATAGAGAGAGAGATTCACTTGCAGAGATTGAGTTAGATAGATTCAGTTACAAAGATTGATTGACAAAGAGGGGCTTGTAGTGTGCTCGTGGCAGGCAGGCAGAGCTCCTATATTTTGTTACCAGAAGCACCTATAGGACTTGTAGTGTGTTAGTGGCAGGCAGGCAGAGCTCCTATATTTTGTTACCAGAAGCACCTATAGGACTTGTAGTGTGTTAGTGGCAGGCAGGCAGAGCTCCTATATTTTGTTACCAGAAGCACCTATAGGACTTGTAGTGTGTTAGTGGCAGGCAGGCAGAGCTCCTATATTTTGTTACCAGAAGCACCTATAGGACTTGTAGTGTGTTAGTGGCAGGCAGGCAGAGCTCCTATATTTTGTTACCAGAAGCACCTATAGGACTTGTAGTGTGTTAGTGGCAGGCAGGCAGAGCTCCTATATTTTGTTACCAGAAGCACCTATAGGACTTGTAGTGTGTTAGTGGCAGGCAGGCAGAGCTCCTATATTTTGTTACCAGAAGCACCTATAGGACTTGAAGTGTGTTAGTCCCATTACACACTCAGAGCTATATTTTGTTCCCAGAAGCACCTATAGGACTTGAAGTGTGTTAGTCCCATTACACACACAGAGCTATATTTTCTTCCCAGAAGCACCTATAGGACTTGAAGTGTGTTAGTCCCATTACACACACAGAGCTATATTTTCTTCCCAGAAGCACCTATAGGACTTGAAGTGTGTTAGTCCCATTACACACACAGAGCTATATTTTCTTCCCAGAAGCACCTATAGGACTTGAAGTGTGTTAGTCCCATCACACACACAGAGCTATATTTTCTTCCCAGAAGCACCTATAGGACTTGAAGTGTGTTAGTCCCATCACACACACAGAGCTATATTTTCTTCCCAGAAGCACCTATAGGACTTGAAGTGTGTTAGTCCCATTACACACACAGAGCTATATTTTCTTCCCAGAAGCACCTATAGGACTTGAAGTGTGTTAGTCCCATTACACACACAGAGCTATATTTTGTTCCCAGAAGCACCTATAGGACTTGAAGTGTGTTAGTCCCATTACACACACAGAGCTATATTTTCTTCCCAGAAGCACCTATAGGACTTGAAGTGTGTTAGTCCCATCACACACACACACAGAGCTATATTTTCTTCCCAGAAGCACCTATAGGACTTGAAGTGTGTTAGTCCCATTACACACAAAGAGCTATACTTTGTTCCCAGAAGCACCTATAGGACTTGAAGTGTGTTAGTCCCATTACACACACAGAGCTATATTTTCTTCCCAGAAGCACCTATAGGACTTGAAGTGTGTTAGTCCCATCACACACACAGAGCTATATTTTCTTCCCAGAAGCACCTATAGGACTTGAAGTGTGTTAGTCCCATTACACACACAGAGCTATATTTTCTTCCCAGAAGCACCTATAGGACTTGAAGTGTGTTAGTCCCATTACACACACAGAGCTATATTTTCTTCCCAGAAGCACCTATAGGACTTGAAGTGTGTTAGTCCCATCACACACACAGAGCTATATTTTGTTCCCAGAAGCACCTATAGGACTTGAAGTGTGTTAGTCCCATCACACACACAGAGCTATATTTTCTTCCCAGAAGCACCTATAGGACTTGAAGTGTGTTAGTCCCATTACACACACAGAGCTATATTTTCTTCCCAGAAGCACCTATAGGACTTGAAGTGTGTTAGTCCCATTACACACACAGAGAGCTATATTTTGTTCCCAGAAGCACCTATAGGACTTGAAGTGTGTTAGTCCCATTACACACACAGAGCTATATTTTCTTCCCAGAAGCACCTATAGGACTTGAAGTGTGTTAGTCCCATCACACACACAGAGCTATATTTTCTTCCCAGAAGCACCTATAGGACTTGAAGTGTGTTAGTCCCATTACACACACAGAGCTATATTTTTTCCCAGAAGCACCTATAGGACTTGAAGTGTGTTAGTCCCATTACACACACAGAGCTATATTTTCTTCCCAGAAGCACCTATAGGACTTGAAGTGTGTTAGTCCCATCACACACACAGAGCTATATTTTCTTCCCAGAAGCACCTATAGGACTTGAAGTGTGTTAGTCCCATTACACACAGAGAGCTATATTTGTTCCCAGAAGCACCTATAGGACTTGAAGTGTGTTAGTCCATTACACACACAGAGCTATATTTTCTTCCCAGAAGCACCTATAGGACTTGAAGTGTGTTAGTCCCATCACACACACAGAGCTCTATATTTTCTTCCCAGAAGCACCTATAGGACTTGAAGTGTGTTAGTCCCATTACACACACAGAGCTATATTTTCTTCCCAGAAGCACCTATAGGACTTGAAGTGTGTTAGTCCCATCACACACACAGAGCTATATTTTGTTCCCAGAAGCACCTATAGGACTTGAAGTGTGTTAGTCCCATCACACACACAGAGCTATATTTTCTTCCCAGAAGCACCTATAGGACTTGAAGTGTGTTAGTCCCATTACACACACAGAGCTATATTTTCTTCCCAGAAGCACCTATAGGACTTGAGTGTGTTAGTCCCATTACACACACAGAGCTATATTTTCTTCCAGAAGCACCTATAGGACTTGTAGTGTGTTAGTGGCATCACACAGAGCTCCTCTATTTTCTTTGCAGAAGCACCCACAGGACTTCTTGTGTGTTAGTGGCATCACACAGAGCTCCTATATTTTCTTCTCAGCAGCACCCACAGGACTTCTAGTGTGTTAGTGGCATCACACAGAGCTCCTCTATTTTCTTTGCAGAAGCACCCATAGGACTTCTAGTGTGTTAGTGGCATCACACAGAGCTCCTATATTTTCTTCTCAGCAGCACCCACAGGACTTCTAGTGTGTTAGTGGCATCACACAGAGCTCCTATTTTTTCTTTGCAGAAGCACCCACAGGACTTCTAGTGTGTTAGTGGCATCACACAGAGCTCCTCTATTTTCTTTGCAGAAGCACCCACAGGACTTCTAGTGTGTTAGTGGCATCACACAGAGCTCCTCTATTTTCTTTGCAGAAGCACCCATAGGACTTCTAGTGTGTTAGTGGCATCACACAGAGCTCCTATATATTTCTTCTCAGCAGCACCCACAGGACTTCTAGTGTGTTAGTGGCATCACACAGAGCTCCTATATTTTCTTTGCAGAAGCACCCATAGGACTTCTAGTGTGTTAGTGGCATCACACAGAGCTCCTATATTTTCTTTGCAGAAGCACCCATAGGACTTCTAGTGTGTTAGTGGCATCACACAGAGCTCCTATATTTTCTTCTCAGCAGCACCCACAGGACTTCTAGTGTGTTAGTGGCATCACACAGAGCTCCTATTTTTTCTTTGCAGAAGCACCCATAGGACTTCTAGTGTGTTAGTGGCATCACACAGAGCTCCTATATTTTTCTTCTCAGCAGCACCCACAGGACTTCTAGTGTGTTAGTGGCATCACACAGAGCTCCTATATTTTCTTTGCAGAAGCACCTATAGGACTTCTAGTGTGTTAGTGGCATCACACAGAGCTCCTATATTTTCTTCTCAGCAGCACCCACAGGACTACCGACTACAATGGCTGGAAGACCGCCAAGGGGAGGCAGAGCGTGCAGAGCCAAGAACACAGGGCAGGCAGGCTCTGTTTCTAGTGGACGTGGCCGTGGACGTGGACGTGGTCGTGCATCGTCATCAGCACGTGGCCATGGGACACGCGCGTCTTTGTTTTCGGCAGCTGGACATGTGGAGCCGCATCATGCTGAAGGCTTGGTAGAATGGATGACCAAGCCCTCCTCATCCTCCTCATCCTCTCTCACCCAGGCTCAGGGTACTGACAGAGCATCATCAGCCACCCCTTCCCTAGACCCACCATGTCCTCCTGAGGAGTCCCCCGAACTCTTTGAGCACAGTGTTGGGTACATGCTCCAGGAGGATGCCCAACGATTCGAAGGCTCGGATGACGATACCCAGCTTGAGGAATCTGGCAGTACAGTTCCACCAGCTGCAGCTTACTGCCAGGTTTGCTCTAGTGGTGAAGAGGGAGGGGATGATGAGGTCACTGACTCCACGTGGGTGCCTCAAGGGAGAGAGGATGAGGAGGAGGACGAGGAGGAGGAGGATGCGGCGTCACATGTCCAACGAGGCAGGATGCCCCCTGGAGGCCAGGTAGAGGCCAGCACAGCAACTGTACAACACCGCAGAGCTCCGCCTGTGCAGGGCGCTGCCTCTGCACGTTATCAGAAAAGTTCTTTGGTGTGGGCCTTTTTTGAGACGAGTGCAGCAGATCGCACCACTGCTATTTGCAATATTTGTCTCAAGCGTATCTCGCGTGGCCAAAACATCAGCCGCTTGGGCACGACAAGCATGACCAGACATATGGCGACCTGCCATGCAGCTCGTTGGCAGGCACACATAAAAGACCCACACCAAAGAACTAAGCGGACCTCTCCTTGCTCCTCCTCAGCTGGGATCTCCATCCCCACTACACCTTCAGTCCTCTCTGAAAGCTGCTCTGAGAGGACTGAAGGTGTAGAATTCGGTGTGTCACAACCAAGTACTTGCAGTACACCGACGTCCGAATGCAGCAGGCAAATTTCCCTGCCCCAGCTGCTGGACCGTAGAAAGAAGTACACTCCCAGCCATCCACATGCCCAGCGGTTGAATGCTAGCCTTGCTAAATTGCTAGCACTTCAACTGCTGCCTTTTCAGTTGGTAGACTCGGCCCCCTTCCGTGAGTTTGTTCAATGTGCGGTTCCTCAGTGGCAGGTTCCCAAACGCCACTTTTTCTCGCGGAAGGCGATTCCGTCTCTCTACCGGCATGTGGAGGGCAATGTCCATGCCTCGCTGGACAGGGCGGTCAGCGGTAAGGTGCATATTACCGCTGACTCATGGTCCAGCAGGCATGGACAGGGACGGTACCTTTCTTTCACGGCCCATTGGGTCACTCTATTGGCAGCTGGGAGGGATGCAGGACAAGGTGCAGTAGTGTTGGAGGTTGTTCCGCCACCACGCCTCCAAAACGCGACTACTGCTACTGGTTGTGACACACCTCTCTCCTCCACCCCCTCCTCTTCTTCTTCCTCCAGTGCTCTGTCCTTGGAACCAGCGGTGCTCCGTAGGCGTACAAGGGGCTACGCAAGTACGCAGGCAAAAAGATGCCATGCCGTGCTTGCGCTGGTGTGTTTGGGGGACAGGAGCCACACTGGGCCAGAGGTTCTGGCAGCTCTGCAGGGGCAGGCCGAGAGGTGGTTGACGCCACGTCAGCTTAAGCCAGGAATGGTCGTTTCTGACAATGGCACCAACCTCCTCTCCGCCCTGCGACAGGGGCAGCTCACCCATGTGCCCTGCATGGCTCACGTCCTCAACCTGGTGGTGCAGCGGTTCTTGGGCAGGTTCCCAGGCTTACAGGATGTCCTGAGGCAGGCCAGGAAAGTCTGTGTGCATTTCCGCCGATCTTATAATGCCAGTGCTCGGCTGACTGAGCTGCAAAAGGAGCTGAACCTGCCCAAGAACCGCCTAATATCTGACATGCCCACCAGGTGGAACTCAACGTTGGCCATGCTGCAGCGACTGCACACGCAGCAGAGGGCCATCAATGAGTACCTTTGCGACTACGGCACCAGGACAGGGTCAGGGGAGCTTGGTTTTTTTTCCCCACGTCAGTGGAGCATGATCAGGGATGCATGCACTGTCCTCTCACCATTTGAGGAGGCCACGAGGATGGTGAGCAGTGACAGTGCATGCATCAGTGACACTGTCCCTCTTGTCCACCTGTTGGAGCATACGCTGCGTGGGATAATGGACAGGGCACTTGAGGCAGAACAGAGGCAGGAAGAGGAGGACTTCCTTGCCTCTCAAGGCCCCCTTTATCCGGACAGTGTTCCTTCTGTCCCACCCATCACACAGGAAGAGGATGAGGAGGAGGAGGAGGAGGAGGAGGAGGAGGAGGATTGTGTGAGCATGGAGGTGGAGCCTGGCACTCAGCATCAGCAGCAGCAGTCTTTTAGGGATGATGTACAGTCCCAACAAGCCAGTGGACTTGTACGTGGCTGGGAGGAGGTGGCTGGCGATCATGTCATCCTCAGTGACCCAGAAGACTCCGGACCGAATGCCTCAGCTAACCTACGCTGCATGGCCTCCCTGATCCTGCAAAGCCTGCGGAAGGATCCTCGTGTTCTTCGGATCAAGGAGAGGGACCATTACTGGCTGGCCACTCTCCTTGATCCGCGGTACAAGGGTAAGGTTGCGGACCTTATCTTGCCGTCGCAGAGGGAGCAGAGGATGAGACATCTCAGGGAGGCCTTGCAGAAAGGTCTGTGCAACGCGTTCCCAGAAACTGGGAGGCTACAAACTCCTGGTCCTGGGCGACGAGTTGCTGAGGCTTCGGTCAGTGGCAGAAGGAGCGGTGGGGAAGGTGGACGTCTGACCGATGCGTTCAGACAATTTTTTAGTCCGCAGCCCCAAGGTATGATCGGTTCCAGCAACCATCGCCAGCGTCTGATATACATGGTGCAGGAATACCTTGGGGCAAGGTCAGACTTGGACACCTTTCCCACCGAAAATCCTCTGGCTTACTGGGTCCTGAGGATGGATCACTGGCCAGAGCTTGCACAGTATGCAATTGAGCTACTGGCCTGTCCTGCCTCCAGCGTTCTTTCCGAACGCACATTCAGTGCTGCTGGAGGATTTGTGACTGATCATAGGGTGCGCCTGTCCACCGCCTCGGTTGATCGACTGACATTCATCAAAATGAATCAGTCTTGGATCACCACCAGCTACCAGGCACCTGAGGCGGATATAACCGAATAATTTTTGATGCTGAACTGTCACATCCCTTCAAGACTGCCTATGCTGATGCTGAGTGACTGTCCTCTTATGTTCACTGACTATCCTCTTCCTCCTCCTCAATGATCCATGCCACAGCACCAGTGCCTAAGGCACAATTTTTCAGCCCCTGTTTAACAGGGGCGTGTACTTACAATTTTTTTAAAAAAAATGCTTCGCAACACGTGTGACTGCTGTGCTCCAAGTACAGTCTCTGTGAGGGCCGGGTTGCAGTGTTGTGGCACCAGCACCAGTGCCTAAGGCACAATTTTTCAGCCCCTGTTTAACAGGGGCGTGTACTTACAATTTTTTTAAAAAAATGCTTCGCAACACGTGTGACTGCTGTGCTCCAAGTACAGTCTCTGTGAGGGGTTGCAGTGTTGTGGCACCAGCACCAGTGCCTAAGGCACAATTTTTCAGCCCCTGTTTAACAGGGGCGGGTAATTACAAATCTTGATCTAATAGTTCACAGCAGGGCCCATTCCTGCGCCCACCAAGAGTAACTATGAGGGCCTACAGTCTTGTGGCAACACCGTCCACCACCACCGCCAAAGGCCCAATTTTTCTGCCCTGTTCATCAGGTGCTTGCAATTACAAATCTTGATCTAATAACTCACAGCAGGGCCCATTCCTGCGCCCACCAAGAGTAACTGTGAGAGCTTACAGTCTTGTGGCAAAACCGTCCACCACCACCACCACCACCACCCCCAATTTTTCTGCCCTGTTCAACAGGTGCATGCAATTACAAATCTTGATCTATTAACTCACAGCAGGGCCCATTCCTGTGCCCACCAGTCTTGTGGCTACACCAACATCTAATAGGGCAAATTTCTGCAGAGTATATACGCCAGGCCCCTACTTTCAAACATCCAACTTACAAACGACTCCTACTTGCAAATGGAAAGAGAAAACAGGAAGTGAGAGGAAATCTACCCCTAGGAAGGGAAATTCTATCCTGTTAGATTTAATTTGGGAAAAAGGTATCTCCTCTCTACTGATACTTTATCACCAATCCTTGTTTCAATTAAAACCCCACTTTTCCAAAAACATTTGTCATTGGGACGGAAAGTGAGGTGACATGTTCTGAACAGATGTGCAAAGACAGCAAATGTTACAGGGGTGATAACCCCTCCCTATGTTCTCCAAAAAGCTTAAAAATAGATTTTTTTGGGATGGAGCTACACTTCATAATGTACCTGTTCAGATTCTACTTAAGATCAAACCTAAAGCCGCAAGTGGTTTTAAATGGCTTCTTTTTTTCCTTTACAAATGTCATTTTGTGCAAGGACAGTTCTAAACACGGGAAACACATGCCACTTCACAGGCATACTTTGGACACCCCCCAGGTACCATATTTAAAGGAAAATGTCACTTTTTTTTTTTCACTTTATGCATCATTAAAATGACTGCTCCCGAAAAAACGTTAGTTTTTAAAAGTTCTTTTTGCATTGATATATGTCCCCTGGGGCAGGACCCGGGTCCCCAAACCTGTTTTATGACATTAACATGCATATTGGCCGTTGTAATTAGCACTTTTGATTTCGAACGTTCGCGTCCATTATAACGTATAGGGTTCGAAAATTCGCGCGAACTTTCGGTCCGTTCGAAGGTTCTGGTTCGAACCGAACCCGGGGGTGTTCGGCTCATCCCTACTGGTGAATTGAGCCACGCTCCAATCACTCTGGAAATGTTGTAATGCTCTCTCCAGGCTCACCTACCCTCTGCCTATCCATTATAATGCATGTGCCTCCACTGTGGAGACCCTCAAAATTTGGAGTTAGGACTACAGAAAATACTAGTAGCTTACACATATATTTGCAAATGTGTGCAAACTAAACCCCTGTTTTTAACACATACTGTTAGAGAGAAAAATGTGGTTGGTTGCAGGCTGGTTGGTAAGTTGAGCTCCTTGCTGCAAAGGCCAGTTATAGGTGAGGTTAAAAAATTGCGCATAAAGTTTCAATGAGCTGCCAACATAGCACTAGACAGATAGTGTATTCGGAAAATATAACAATAATGTGGCGCTCTATTAAGCTAACAATGACAAATATACAAAGATGAACTAAAAGTCTAAATGGGTGAATAAAAATTGTGATAAATGAACAATGATGAAAAAAAAATATTCCAAAATTGACCAAAAATTCTTAAACAAAAAAAGTGAAAAAATCAAGTCTTGTGCATGGAAAAGTTATTTTACACTTCTCACGGTAATGTCAGACTTGTTCATGTGAGTGCAGACAGAAAGTAAGGTTGGCACGCGTACCAGAAATGGTGGACTTGTATACCGTATGACATAGGAGTCAATCAGGCATTCATGAGGGAAAGTCTCAACAGAACTCAGCAGATGGAGTCAGTGATCAGAAGTTGCGCCCCATCCGGTAGTAGAAGAGGTTCCAACATCAAACAGGGAAACTTTAAAAACACACAGGGGCTGGTTGTCAGTCACAGGTCCACAAATCCCCGTCCTGATACCCCACACACTGGCCCAGCGCCGCAAAGTTTAATGTTTCGGTCAGCAGCTCTGACGTCATCAGTATGGGCCATTCGCTGCATTTTTTACTAGTATTGGCAGCGATCAGCAAATTATAGTGGGACTGCGATATTGCGGCAGACAAATCACACACCTGACACTTTTTGGGGACCAGTGACACTAATACAGCAATCAGTGGTAAAAAAAAATTGCACTATCGCTGTACTAATGACACTGGCAAGGAAGGGGTTAACATCAGGGGGGCGATCAAAGGGTTAAATGTGTTCCTAGGGAGTGCTTACTAACCATGTAGGGAGTGCTTGTACTGTGGGAAGGCAGAGATCTGTGTTCCTGCTTAGCAGAAACACAGGATCACTACCTTCCCTTTTCACAGAACGACGATCTGCCTTGTTTACATAGGAAGATCGGCATTCTGCCTGTCTCTCAAATGATCAGCGAGTCCAGGCGGACATTGTGTCCACCGGATCCACTGATTGGCTCCCGCTGTATCCAATCACAGCAGTAGCGGGTCGCCGGCGGCACGCATGTGCGCCCCAGACCTGGAACTGCAGAATCACAAACGGGTACGTGATTATGCCCAGAGCGACTGCCCTGCTGCAGTAAATGTATGTGGGGTGGTTGGCATCTAGGATATGCATTTTAAAAACAACTAGTAAAACTTACATTTGTCATGATATCAACCTACAGTTTGTCACCCCTTGCATAGTAGCACTCAGATTGGAAGGGGAAGGGGTACCATGAGGAGCAAATCAGGCTCTGCTGCATGCACATGTGCTGACAGGGAACATGCTAACAGCAGGAGAGAGCAGCATGGGCAGAGTTAAAGTGTTACTAAACCCACAACAGTAAAATCAGTCTGTATATGCAGTAAAGCATGCTTGTTATACTCACTGTGGAACCCTATGGGGTTAATCATCTGCGTTGTGTAAAAAGGCTGTTTGATCCTATCTTCTCTGATCCTCCCTTTCTCCCACTGTCCCCAAGCCCTCTCCTGATAAGACAGAGCCTTTGGAGTCACTCTGCACATGCTCAGTTTGGTGTGTATTGCTAGAGAGTTTTTTTCTTTTTTTTTTTTTCTTGGGAGGGTGCATGTGATCAGCACAGGGCCAATCAGCATTGTCAAGACAGAGGGTCAGGGGTCCTGCGGCCTCATAGGACAGTCAGATTAGAATGAAAACTCCTCCTACAAGCTTTAACCAGACACTGATAGAAGTCACAAGACTTCTATATACTGCTGATGAGAAAAGGTATTTAACAGTTTATATTTGATGAAATATTTGCATTTCCATGTTCTGTGTGCTGTGGGAGACCAGATATAGTGAATGTAGGGTCCTGGGTTTAGTAACACTTTAATTGTGGTGTATTGCTACTTCACCAGCTGGTTACAGGTAGGAGATGGGTTCACTGTAATTCATATTTCTAACAGTGAACGTAGTAATACCCTCCTGTTTGTCAGAGGTGTATAAATCACAAACGTGACCAGAGGATGAGTTGGCAAGGCGAGTAGAAGCAGTGGATGGTAGGAAAGCCTTATGTCTTCATAGGAACTTGGCACAGCTAAGACTCCTGTTTGGATACTACTGAAAATCTGCGTGTCTGAACTCATCTAGCAAATCTTCAACTTCTGTTGCTTAACAAATGTTACTCTTGCCAACCGCCTACAGTACATTTACGTCATTAGTTTATCATTAAATACTGTTGTTATGGCAGCAGCTAGCTGCCATAATCCCAGTATTGTTTTGTACTGTGGGCAATTCTTTCAAATAATAAAAATGGTGTCAACGGCCGATTCAACCCAATCTCTCTCCGCTTCCTGGCCGTCTCCAAGCTTACCTGGAGCCATTTTTTTTTAATTTATTATATTAGTGTATTTTTCCCCCAAAAACTGCATTTGAAATACAGTGTGACATAAAATATTGCATTGATCGCCATTTTATTCTCTAGGGTCTCTGTTAAAAAAAATCTATATAAAGTTAAGTAATTTTTTAGCAAAATTTAGCAAAAAATACTAATAAAACTTGGCCTGGTCAACAAGTGGTATTAGTTTAAAGGGGTGTTTCAGCAAAAAAAATTTTTTTTTAAAAGTCAGCAGCTAAAAAAAAAGGTAGCTGCTGACTTTTAATAAGTACACTTACCCTCCCAGGGCGCCCGCGATGTCGGTCGTGGAGGCCGAGATGTCCCTCGGCGCTCCGGTCCCAGCACCGCCATCCTCAGTAATGGAAACGTTTCCTACTGCGCATGCGCGAGTCATCGCGCGGCGCTTTGTGAATGGGGAAATCGATGTGCTGTGGGACACACAGTTCCCATAACACACCGCGCCCAATTCACTAGAAGACGGCGTAGGAGCAGAAGACAGAACAGCGCCGCTGAACAGGAAGAGGCAGATTAGGACGATCTGCCTAGCAACAGCCATTTCTGGTAAGTAAAAAAAAAAATATATATTTTTTTTTTTCATTTTTAATTTTTATTAACATTTTTATCCGTTTTTTTTTTTCAGGGTGGCCCTCCACTTTAACTCTTTTTTTTAATTAAGTTTTTATATAAAAACAAACAAAAAACATAACATTCTCAAACATTCGCGTACATGTGTATCACTCCTAGAATAGAAAAATGTAAGTAAATATTTAAACTCCTCCAAAACATGCTCAAATCTCTTATGCCGCATACACACGACCGGACTTTCCGGCAAACTAGGTCCGACAGTCTTCCGGCGGATTTCTGACAGACTTTCCGAACAAACGGACTTGGCCACACACAAACGGACTAATTTCTTTCGAAAGTCCATTCATTTTGAATGTGGTGGCGTAAACGGGACTAAAAAAGGAAGTGCAATAGCCAGCAGCCAATAGCTTCCCTTGCGTTGTATTTGGTCCGTCGGACCAGCATACAGACGAACGGTTTTCCCGATAGGAATTGAGTCTGTCGGTCAGATTTGAAACATGTTCTATTTCTAGGTCCGTCTGATTTTTTTAAATGAAAAAACGATCGGATTATCCCACAAACGATCGGATTGTCCGACGGACTGATTCCGTCGGAACCTAGTCTGCCGGAAAGTCCGATCGGGTGTACGCGGCATTAGATATTTAAGTTCCAGAGTTCTCTGGAGTGTATCTCCACTTTTGTTGAGAAAAAAAAATCCTTCTGGGGGATCAGTGTAAATTGCAAAGATTTTGTAAACTTTATAGCAGAGTAGAGAGAGAAAAAAAAATTCCAGCTCCCCTACGTACCAAAATAGCATTATTGTGCCGTATTTTTCGCTCCATAAGACGCACCTAGGTTTTAGAGGAGAAAAACAAGAAGAAAAATATTCTGAACCAAATGGTGTACTAAAATATTTACCAGTGCCAATTAAATGCAGCCTTACGAGTCCCATGAAATGCAGCCTGACCTGTGCCAAGGAAATGCAGCCTGACCAGTGCCAGAAAATGCAGCCTGACCAGTGCCAGAAAATGCAGCCTGACCAGTGCCAGAAAATGCAGCCTGACCAGTGCCAGAAAATGCAGCCTGACCAGTGCCAGAAAATGCAGCCTGACCAGTGCCAGAAAATGCAGCCTGACCAGTGCCAGAAAATGCAGCCTGACCAGTGCCAGAAAATGCAGCCTGACCTGTGCCAGAAAATGCAGCCTGACCAGTGCCAGAAAATGCAGCCTTACCAGTGCCAGAAAATGCAGCCTTAATAGTGCCATAAAATGCAGCCTTGCCAGTGTCATAAATTGCAGCCTTGCCAGTGTCATAAATTGCAGCCTTGCCAGTGCCATAATATGCAGCCTTACCAGATGCAGCCCTACCAGCGCCATAAAATGCAGCCTTACCTGTCCCATGAAATACAGCCTGACCACCTCGCGCAGACTGGCATTTCCATGCAAGGACGTCATCATATCTGATCCACCTGTCACTCAAACAGAAGACAGAGCAGCCCGAGGCCGTACTCCATTGGGCCGCTCGGGCGGCTGTCTTCTGTCTGTAACTAAGTGACAGGCCCAGGCTGGAGATCGCCCGGCACTTGCGGGACACCTTCTCTCTCGTCTGCCGTTATGTAACACGGCGGCGGCGGTCCTGGTCAGTATTCGCTCCATAAGACGCAGAGACATTTCCCCCTGTTTTTTTGGGGTGCAATAAGTGTGTCTTAGGGAGCGAAAATTATAGTACAGTAAATAAAACAGCTTTCCATTATTTCTCCACACGCTTACCTCACTCTCTTCATAGCTGTTTAAAAACATGGCTCGATTACTTCTGCCTTACTTCCTGGACAGACTTTAGGTCATGACACAGGAAGGAGTTGACCAGTTAATCTCATTAGCACACACACTGCATCATCCACCCTCAGCTGGTCAACTCCTTCCTGTGTCATGACCTAAAGTCTGTCCAGGAAGTAAGGCAGAAGTAATCGATCTGTGTTTTTAAACCGCTAGGAAGACAGTGAGGTAAGCATGTGTAGAATTAATAGAAAGCTGTTCTATTTTTGCAAAAGAAGTACATTAATGCTATATTAGTACATAGGGAAGCTGGAATTTAGAAAAAAAGAAAAGAAAAAGCTTGGCCTTTAAACTTCTGTCTGCCTAATGCCCCATACACACGGTTGGAAATTCCGACCACAAAATCCGACGGAATTTTGTCCGACACTGGTGTTGCATACACACGGTCGTACAAAAATGTCGGAAAATCCGATCATTCTGAACGTGGTGACGTTCATTGCGTACGACGGAACTACGTAGAGGCTAGTAGCCAATAGCTTTGGTCTTGTAATTTGATCTGAGCATGCGTGGCACTTTGTCCGTCGGAATTCGCTACACACGATCAGAAAAAGTCCGATCGGACTTTGTTGTCGGAAAATTTGAGAGCAGGAGATAAAACTTTGTCCGTCGGAAAATCCGATGGAAAATGTCCGATTGAGCCTACACACGGTCGGAATTTCCGACAACATTGTCTGATAGGACATTTTCCGTCGGAAAATCCGACCGTGTGTATGGGGCATAAGAGTGAACAACATTGCAGCTACTGCCTTTATTAGCCAGAAAAAACCTTTCGGTCCACTCTGAATTCTTATCATGACCTTGTTAGAACCTGTCTTTCTTTGTCTTCATGGCTTATAGCCCTGACTATTTCCATTCCAGTGTACAGCCAGATTGTCTACTTATCAGTTGTCAAAGCCACCATTCATTGGAATGGGAATGCCAAACCTCTGTTAAGATATACAGTATGTAGGAAGGACAGCTCATTAATAACAAAGACTTACTGTATATCTCTTATTTTGCATAATCTTGTTCTGCAAGTCACTGATCACAAGACTTCACATATCAAACAGGATGCTTCATTAAAATTCTTAATTTGTTTTGTAGGTTAATGCCAACGTGTTTTGGCAAGTATCTAGTTTAACTAATGTGTTACAAGAACATGAATTTATCACTTCTATAAAACAATATTAACCACTTTACGACTTCCCCATAGTAGTTTTACTGCTACAGGGCAGCCGCTCTGTGGAAAATCACGTGTGTGTATATATACTTTAGTGCATCCGGAAAGTATTCACAGCGCTTCACTTTTTCCACATTTTTGTTATGTTACAGCCTTATTCCAAAATGGATTCAATTCATTATTTTCCTCAAAATTCTACAAGCAATACCCCGTAATGACAA
>CM053037.1:45598656-45775052 GCA_028564925.1 Lithobates sylvaticus | reverse complement strand
AAAAAATGTTAGACCCCCCCCCTTCTCCGTGGAAGCATAGCAGTGGCACTTATATTGATGACTGTGTTGTCCTCTCCTCTCCTGCGGTGTGTCCTTCCAGCAGTGAAGGAGGAGTCCGCTCCTCATACTTCCTGTTTTCTCTCGGGCGCAATGCGAGAGAGAAGACAGGAAGTGACATCTGATTCAGATGTCAATCAAATCGCCCAGCCATAGTAATAGGTACTACGAGCGCCGGGCGGGCTGACCGCCCGCAAATGAAGCGCCGCGTCTGCAATCTTGTGATTGCATTGACATGGCGCTTCCCACAGTGCACTGTGTCCGGCGCTCGAACACAGTGCACTTAGTTAAAGGACTTTTTTTTTCTTAAAGGGGAAGTTTTAAAAAATATATATATATTTTTTTGTGACTACACAGGAGGGGGGGGCGCGCCCAGCACCCCCTATGGATGGACCGCCACTGCTCAACACCATTGGGGGGATCCCAGAGGAGCCCATGAGTTGTTTAAACAACTTTTTTTATTTATTTTTTTACCTGCTTGGTGACGAGCAGGAGTAATTGGATGGGTGCTGGAAGTTCTCAGTGGTAGATGTGCTGACCTATGAACAGGCCTGTTGGGGCCCTCCTGGGAACTTAATATCTTGTGAACCCTTTCCCTCCTCCTTCTCTCCCCTGAGTATCTTGGTGTCATAATTTAGAATTTGGAAAAAAATGTATATTCTATTTGGGAGAGCAACTGATGAAAATGAGGGGTAAGGCAAAAAAGCAGGCAAAGGAGTTCCACCTGCTCCTAGTGCAGAAGGTATTCAGTGTTATATGTCAACAGATACCAGTATAGTGGAGGATGGACATAGCAGCCCTAAGCAGGGGATTGCATTACGAATGGGAACTAGCAGGCAAAAAACGCAGAGGAGGAGGAGAATAAAGCAGGAAAACTTGTCGACCCAACCTCTACTTGTTCAAGAAGCAATGGGAATAATTCCCAGGGAGGCTTTAAATCTCAAAATGGGGTGCAGAAGAAGAGAGGAGGAGGTGAACCATTAATGGAAGAAGGTCTACAACCGATGGAAGCTCAGTAGGAAGTCCCTCAAATTAAAGAGATGTTGGCTGAGTTGCTGGTTAAAAAGGAGATACCGTTAAAAGTAGATATTGCCACAATAAGGTCAGATATTGGGTAATTTCTGGGTAGGTTAGAAGAGATAGAGGAAAGGCTGTATAATCATGACCAGAGTCTAGAGAAAATAACTGAACAGATAAAATCTTTGCAGAGAATAAATGGAGCTCTCTTATATAAAATAGAGGACCAAGAGAACCGAAGTCGATGTAAAAATCTGTAAATAAGAGGTCTTCCAGAAAAGCACAGCAGTGAGGAATTAATGAAAGTGTTGCAGGAACTGTTTAATCCCCTATTAGAGAGAGAAATGGGGGGGGTACTGGCGGGGGACCTGGAGGTGTTAGAGAAGTAACCCCCTTGGAACATATGGAGATGAGGCGACATCTGGATGATGCTCGTCTGGTCCATTTATTGAACAGGAGGGAATCTGTTCAGCCTCTTTTAGGCCTACTGCTCCAGAGGGAGGGGGAATGAGTATTGGGAGGTGGGGTGGGGGGGTTGGGTTTCTACCCTCCTCTCCCATCCCCTGTGTGTTCTTTGTTTCCCCCTTTTTTTGACCTCTATTGGTCAGGCAGATGCTCCCTATACTGAGCCATGGTTTTGGTAAACTTAGTCACTTATAATGTGAGGGGACTAAACACCCCAAAAAAAAGATATATAAAGTAAATAAAGAGTTGCACTTTTTAGGGGGGACTGTGGTGTGTCTCCGGGAAACATGCATTACACATGCCTCAGGGTGTAGGCTATCCTCACATTTGTTCCCTACGTGGTTCTATGGAGACTCAACATGAAGTCATTCATGGGGTGTGGCTATAGGCTTTGATAAGACGATGGTATTCGAGGGGGCGTCTGGCTGACCCAGAGGGAAGGTTTCTGTATATAAAGGGGAATTTGTTTAATATGGAATGTACCTTTGCAAATAGAGACCCTGACAAATTCCTAAGGGAAACACTGAAAAAACTTGGGGCTTTTAAATAGGTTAATGGCTGTGTGGTTAAATTATTGTGTGGTTGTGTAAGTGGTTAATGGCTGTGTGTTAAATTATTTTTAGGGGGACAGCAAATTGACACTGTTATACAAGCTGTACACTCACTACTTTACATTGTAGCAAAGTGTTATTTCTTCAGTGTCACATGAAAAGATATAATAAAATATTTAGAAAAATGTGAGGGGTGTTCTCACTTTCGTGAGATACTGTATGCTCAATTTGTCACTGTTTCATCTTTCCCCTACCGTTTTGTAGCCTGGAAAAACCTGAAATATGTTGGCTGCATATTCACACACGTATTGTTTACCAATAAAATCATGATGAATTCGTAAATGAAACTTTTATGCCGCGTACACACGATCGGAATTCTCATCGGAAAAAGCTCTGATGGTTTTCCCGTCAGAATTCCGACGGAATTTCACTCAAACTGTCTTGCCTACACACGGTCACACCAAATTCCGACGGTCAATAACACCACAACATACAACACGTTAAACGGCACTATAAAAGGGAAGTTTAATGCTTCTGAGCATGCTTCGAGTTGTTTCCGAGCATGCGTCGGAATTTTGCGTGTCCGAATTGCATACACAGATCGAAAAATACGATAGAAAGGTTTTCTCTGTCAGAAAAATTAAGAACAGGCCCTCAATCCAAAGTCCGTTGGAAATTCCGACAGAATAAGACCAATGGGCATACACACGGTCGGAAAATCCGATGAAAAGCTCCCATCGGACTGTTTCCATCGTAAATTCCGACTGCGTGTATGCGGCATAAGACTTTAGATTCATGGCACCTTTGTTTTGCCTCTATGGTGTGTCATATTAGTGACTACCCCTCCCCTCTCCCTTTTACAGTAATATAGCACAACTTTTAAATATCACATGGTGTTCCTACCATAAGGTCTATCAGCTAAAGACAAAGATCAATGGCACAACTTTGAGTACACAGTGTCGGATTTGAGGAAGGTCTGGAATAAATCAAGGTCAGTCCTATAAGTTCATAGTTTCATAGTTAGTAAGGTTGAATAAAGACATCAGTCCATCCAGTTCAACCTGAGCAAGTGTCTACAACTGTCCCTATCCCTGTACATTGCACACTCACATTGGTCCCTACCCTCAAGGAGCCCACAATCCAAGGTCCCCATTCATATACTAGGGCCAATTTTTTGGACAGAAGCCAATTAACCTACCTGCATGTCTTTGGATTGTGGGAGGAAACTGGAGTACCTGGAGGAAACCCACACAGGCACAGGAAGAACATGCAAACTCCAGGCAGGTAGTGTCGTGGTTGGAATTCAAACCAGCAACCCTTCTTACTGCTAGATGAGAGTGCTAACCACTACACCACTGTTCCACCTTGAGTCTAGTTCTAAAGGCTGAAATTATAAGATGGTTGAAATGTGCATTTGGATTAGCATAGCTTGGTGTGGACCCTCAGTTAGGAACCTCAGTGACCATCAACCTAATCATTTTTTTATCTTTTTTTGCTTGCTATGAATTAACCTCATAATATAAACATAAACACATGGTATGCCCATGCTTACTCGCTTATTAGGCAAAACCATAAAGCACAAAAGAGCACAATGGTATATAACCACTACAAGGCAACGAGCATGAAGACTACTTTGGGCTGCCCATAGTTTTTAGATCTTCCTCTAATTACACTATAGATCGTGGATCACATTTATGATTGATTTAACCTCACTTCTGTTTCAGGAGACCAATGAAATGTTCAAATCAACCAGAAACGGCTTTATGATCATTTTGTGTTGTACAGTTATCGTGTTGTTTAAATACAGCTTTCACCTAAACTTCAGACAGGTAGGTTTTTTGTTGTAGAACTCACACTTAAATTGTGTCTGTGGATAAGGCTAAGAGTGTAACAGTAGAAATGTTGACCATTTCCCATCAGCTTTTGGACTTTCACTCTCTCAGTGTAAAAAATCATCTGGCACTTGCCTCTGAAAATGTTGCATACGTTGCCACAGCAATGAATAGCATAGCCATCGACTCACAAATAACCGAGATAATGACTGTGATAAACGCTACAATCCCCCAAAAGGATACCATGCATTTTAAAGAAACCACCAGCGCACTGAATAGCATAGCAATAATATTGAACTATAAACCTAAATACTGTGTTGGAGACACCTTGATTGTTCAGGTTGAGATGTTCAATCATTTGGGGAAAAGAAAGACTTATGGAGGAGACTTCTTACTGGCCCGGATCTTTTCACCAAAGCTTGGAGCTGGAACTTCTGGAAGAATTGAGGACTTCAATAATGGAACTTACAATATTTATTTTACATTATTTTGGGAAGGACAAGTACAAATATCTATTCTCCTAATGCATCCCAGTGAAGGGGTAGCTCTGCTGTGGAAAGGGAGGAACATGGGATTCAATTATATTGGCTACACAGGATTATTTATTCATAAAAACAAGGAGGTGCATACAGAATGTGGATTTTACTTGAATTCCCAACATGAAGAATGTGAATATACAAACAGAAAATATAGAGAAGTTTTCCACTGTCGCAAGTTACCAGCAATACCCTGTGAGGCTTTTATATCATTAAAAAGTTGGCACAGAGATTATACGTACCTCAGCAACGCAAACAAGACTTTATTATCCCGGTAAGTACTTTTTACAATTACTTTTTATTACTGGCATCTGTTGCATTTTAGTTAAACAAGGCTCCAAATCTGTTGAGAGAAGAGGTTGCTAAATGTATTTCCATGTTTTGATAGGATGATCATTTATTAAAAGTAGAATTCTATTTTTTAGGTAAACCTGTTGCAAAACTTCAATTCAAACTGATCACATGGTAAAAAAAAAATGCCTAAGAAGGAGAAACTTTAATTTGGACCCGTGACCAGGCTAACAGCATTCAAATATTTACATAGTCGTACCAAGCAGTAAATAAACTTTTAAACTCACTAACCTTTGTAGCTGCAGGCTAAGTACTGTACTTATTTCTCATCAGCTCAGCTCCCCCCTAATCTCCTTTCCAAAGAACCGGCTTTGCATTATCTTTAGACGTTAGAAAGACGTTAGAAAGCTGCTGACTCACTTCCAAGAAAGGGGTTTGGGGTAAGCTGACCTACTGAGAAAACCACTTGAACAACTTCAGCACATCTGTTGTGGATGAATTTCTCCACATAGACTGCAGCTACAGAGGTCAGTAAGGCCTGATTCATACCTATGCATTTTTAGTGCTTTTTGCATTTTGCAGATTTGAACTTCAGTCCATTTAACATAAGTTTCCTATGGAACACGTTCTGTAGTGCAAATCTGCAAAATGCAAAAAGCACTAAAAATGCATAGGTGTGAATCCAGCCTAAAGGCTTGTTTTGAAACTCATTTACGTCTTGATGAAAATATTTAAATAGGAAAATGACATTGCCAAAGCTTAACTTTAATTCCAAATTGCATATTAAAATGATTAGCAGATCAAGATGTCTGATGCTGTATGCAAGTGACTCTAAACTATGGTTTAAAAAAAGAAAATTATATTTGAGTATGCATTCGTAATCGAAAAAATTACCTTCTTTTGCTCTCAGACTCCTCCAAATCTTCAAATTCCATTATTTTGGTGTTGTGATCTGACTTCTTGTCAAATTCATTATACATGATCCCACTGTATGTAGGACCATGTGTTACTGTATACAGTTGTGCTCATAAGTTTACATACCCTGGCAGAATTTATAATTTCTTGGCCATTTTTCAGAGAATATGAATGATAACACAAACTTTTCTTTCACTCATGGTTAGTGTTTGGCTGAAGCCGTTTATTATCAATCAACTGTGTTTACTCTTTTTAAATCATAATGGCAACAGAAACCACCCATTAGACATGTGCGCCGTCAATAAATTAGTTTCGTTTCATTCCGTTTCGTATTAGCCGTTAATTCGTATTTCGTAATTCGTGTCCAAAATTCAATTTGGATTCGTGCAAAATACGAATTTTCGTTAGGTTCGTTAACTTTTTGTAACAATTACGAATGTTCGTTATGATGAATTTAATAAGCAAAAAATACCTCAATATCTATATATCTACTATATCAATATGGCAGTCATCGACTCATTATGCAGATTGATATTCCTATCGCACTCATTCCTGGTATATGTGGCTCGTAACAAAATGGCGGGTGCTGTAGCGATTACCAGTCGGGTCCTGGAAACATCAAACAAACGTACATATTCGCCAGCACACCGAGAAAACTTCGTCCAAAAAAGGTTTTTAATGAAAAAAATTACATCACAAAAATATAAGGTGTCGACTCATTATGCTCATTATGATGGGCTCCCACCATCCCTGTGCTGTGCTGACTTCCTCCTGGGGCTGTACCCCTGCTGTGCTCATTATGAGGGGCTCCCACCATCCCTGTGTTGACTTCCACCTGGGGGTGGACCCCTGCTGTGCTCATTATGAGGGGCTCCCACTATCCCTGTGCTGTGCTCATTATGAGGGGCTCCCACCATCCCTGTGCTGTGCTGACTTCCTCCTGGGGCTGTACCCCTGCTGTGCTCATTATGAGGGGCTCCCACCATCCCTGTGCTGTGCTGACTTCCTCCTGGGGCTGTACCCCTGCTGTGCACATTATGAGGGGCTCCCACCATCCCTGTGCTGTGCACATTATGAGGGGCTCCCACCATCCCTGTGCTGTGCTCATTATGAGGGGCCCCCACCATCCCTGTGCTGTGCTGACTTCCTGGGTTTTTAACTTCATCATAACGAATAATCGTAATTATTATGACAGTAATAGAATGATATTAACAAATATTCTTATTTTGTCTGGTACTGGTAGTCAATGGGAGATTCAGAATCGGTCTCCCACTCCCATATTAAAAAAGGTCATTTTCCCAACCCTCACTCAGCATCAGAAGAAAACCTCTGATTGGTCAACAAAACACCAGTCACGTTTCCGTTGTAATGGAATTTTGGATCCGAAATTCGTCAACGAAATTTCGTATACAATTCGGAAGCATAGAAATTCGTATTTCGGATGCTTCCGAATGTATGAATTTTCAGAATTAAATTTTTTTCAATTCGTACTTTTGATTTGTAAATTTCAGAATTTTTTAAATTTTAGAATTTCCGAAATTTTGTCATTTCCAAATTAACGAATTTGTCTAAATTTGGAACTAAACAAATTTCACATGTCTAGTTGTGATTATGGTTTAAAAAGAGTAAACACAGTTGATTGATAATAAATGGCTTCAGCCAAACACTAATCATGAGTAAAAAATGTTTTTGTGTTATTCATATTCTCTGAAAAATGGCCAGGAAATCATGCATTCTGCCAGGGTTTTTAAACTTTTTCTGTAAGAGCCTAGTTTAGCAATATCGGTCGTTAAAGTCACTCATAACATTAAAAGACCTGAAAGATGGAAATAAAAATGGACAAGCTTAAAGGTAACTTTGCTTATGCATTTTGATAAAATTCTCCATTTGACGTGCCCATGCAGGTTTAACCTATACACCACAATCTACATTGGAATATGTTTAGAAGTCACTGTTCTGAGAGAAGCAAAGTAGCTGGTGGCTATTTCAATAGTGGTCGATGAAGGGGATCAGAACTGTTCCCTTTCCATGGGCTCAGATATACACTTTATTACCAAAAGTATTGGGACGCTTGCCTTTACACCCACATGAAATTTAATGACGTCTTAGTCCATAAGGTTCAATATTGAGTTGGCCCACCCTTTGCAGCTATAATAGCTTCAACTCTTCTGGGAAGGCTGTCCACAAGCTTTAGGAGTGCGTCTATGGAAATGTTTGACCATTCTTCCAGTAGCGCATTTGTGAGGTCAGCCACTGATGTTGGACGAGAAGGCCTGGCTTGCAGTCTCTGCTCTAATTCATCCCATAGGTGTTCTATCGGGTTGATGTCAGGACTCTTTGCAGGCCAGTCACGTTTATCCACCCCAAACTCACTCACCCATGTCTTTATGGACCTTGCTTTGTGCACTGATGTGCAGTCATGTTTAAACAGGAAGGGGGCATCCCCAAACTGTACCCACAAAGTTGGGAGCATGAAATTGTCCAAAATGTCTTGCTGATGCCTTAAAAGTTCCCTTCACTGGAACTAAGGGGCCAAGCCCTACCCATTAAAAGCAACCCCACACTATAGTCCCACGGGAGTCTATGCCTCTTCCGAGGGATGGTTCGGCCTCGGGTGCCGTTATCGCTGGACCCTGGGACAGGTAAGTGTCCTTATTTTAAAAGTCAGCAGCTGCAGTATTTGTAAGAAAAAATGTTTGCGGGTCTCCCGCTTTAAAGTGTCAACTAGAACTTGTGCTTCAAGTGCTCTGAAAGTGTGCAACTTGCCAGGGAAGATGTGCAGCAAGTTGACAAGACTAATGCCCCGTACACACGGTCGGAAATTCCGACCACAAAATCCATCGGATTTTTTCCGACGGATTTTGTCCGACACTGGTGTTGCATACACACGTCGGACAAAGTTGTCGGAAACTCCAATCATCCTGAACGTGGTGACATTCGTTGCATATGACGGGACTACGTAGAGGCTTGTAGCCAATAGCTTTGGTCTTGTAATGTGATCTGAGCATGCGTGGCACTTTGTCCGTCGGAATTCGCTACACACGATCGGAAAAAGTCCGATAGGACTTTGTTGTCGGAAAATTTGAGAGCAGGATCTCAAACTTTTTCCGTCGGAAATTCCAACGGAAAAAGTCAGATGAAGCCCACACATGGTCGGAATTTCCGACAACATGGTCCGATAGGACATTTTCCGTCGGAAAATCCGACCGTGTGTACGGGGCATTACAATTCAATACTGCCCCAAATGTGTGCCAAGTTATCTTTGCTATCTGGGCTGATCACTGTATTGGTGCCATTGGTCCCCAAAAAGTGTCAGTTAGTGTCCCATTTGTCCACCGCAATGTCGCAGTGTTAGAAAATAATTGACTTGCTTATATGCATTATGAAGCAAAAGTTTTATGAGTTCAATTTTCCTTTTATATAGAATCAAATTTGAAAATGTATATTCAAGTCAATTATCTTAAGATTTAATTGAATGAAAGGATACAAATGTGATGCGAATGAGGTATGAATGAATTAGATATATGAAAAATAGATATGGATTAAAAATGAACAGATTGATTAATCATTCATTTTGAGAGGGAATTGTTAGAAAATAATTGACTTGCTTATATGCATAATCATATATTCTAGATATGGATAAAGTGAAATAAGTGTATATATATATATATATATATATATATATATATATAGGATTTCTACATATATATGTAGAAATTTGTCTGAAACTTTTAAAAAACTTCCCACATATGGTTGTAATGTGGAGTGAATTGAAAATACACCATCCCCCCCATTGTAAGAGATAAGGTTACATGCTCATTTAAAGACACAGAGCTTCAATATGTTATCTTAAAGACAAAAGTTATTTCTTTATATTACAATATTTCTTGAAAAAGTACATTTTAAACGTATATAATCTATCTACTAATATTTTTATATCTTACATTTAGAAGATAGGAAAATTGTATTGTATAAAGTTAAAATGTTTAAAACAAGGCAGTTTTGCCAGCAATGGAATGTTTTGATTAGAGATGGTTTTGTATTTCAACATCCTGTTGGACAGAGTAACTTTAAGAAAGGTGGGAGGGAAATTGTGCATTCAAAGTTCCCGGTTTTTCTGTGGGACTGATAGGCAAATATGAACCTTAAGCCAGCCTTTTTAGGAAGGTGGGGCTGTTTTCATGGGCTGATTTTAGGAAAAAGCTTGTTACAGAGATTTTGGGCAGAGTGACTCTCCGGCTGCTGACACGAGAAGGGAGACTGATATATTTTACACACACACGCACACACAAAGATACATTCATACAATTTTTATTTCAAGAATAAGAAGCTTATCGATGCTACCTTTTATATTCTTCATTCTGTTTTTGTAATATTTTGCTATTTTTATTAAATACATTTTGGACATTTTTACGAATTTTCTTGAAATTTCCCTCATCGATATGAATTATGAAATATAGTTATTAATACAGTAATAACTCATATTTTTACACGCAGTCCCCCTAAAAATTGCTGATCGCTGCCATTACTAGTAATCATTCAATGGGCTAAAATAACTAAGCTAAACTCTTTAGAGACTCAAGGGTGTAAGTGATGTGGTCCAGGTGCTTTATTCACTCTTATTTTGTCTCTGGATCATATCAATTTCGATCCATTTAAATGCTTTTGTGTTGATACTATCCTAAAGTTGGGTATACAGGTACAGTTTTTCTTGTTTTGCTTAACCAGCTGTTTTTTCAAAAAAAACTGACACAAGCAATGTTGATGCAGGGATCTCTCCTGAGGCATTGTATTCTGACGGGGATGACCCCCCACCAGACTACATAGACCAGCACTTGAAGCATGGGATGCAAGCCCTAATCGAATGTCGTTAGACCAGTTTCTGTTACAGACCGCTGTATACAAGTACTGAAATAGACCGGCCCAATTTTGGGACGTGTGTACCAGGCTTTAGTTTGTACAACTCACTTCTTTTGTGCGTACATACAGTGCCTTGAAAAAGTATTCATACCCCTAGACATTTTCCACATTTTGTCATGTTGCAACCAAAAACGTAAATGTATTTTATTGGAATTTTATGTGATAGACCAACACAAAGTGGCACATAATTGTGAAGGGGAAGGAAAATAATAAATGGCTTTCAATTTCTGAAAAGTGTGGTGTGCATTTGTATTCAGCCCCCTTCAGAAGTCACCTAATTAGTAAACAGAGTCTCCCTGTGTGTAAATTAATCTCAGTATAAATACAGCTGTTCTGTGAAACCCTCTTTAGGTTTGTTAGAGAATCTTAGTGAACAAACTGCATCATGAAGGCCGAGGAACACACCAGACAGGTCAGGGATAAAGTTGTGGAGAAGTTTAAAGCAGGGTTAGGTTATTAAAAAAGATCCCAAGCTTTGAACATCTCATGGAGCACTGTTCAATCCATCATCCGAAAATTGAAGGAGTATGGCACAACGGCAAGCCTACCAAGACATGGCCTTCCACCTAAACTGACAGGCTGGGCAAGGAGATCATAAATCAGAGAAGCAGCCAAGATGCCCATGGTAACTCTGGAGGAGCTGCAGAGATCCACAGCTCAGGTGGGAGAATTTGTCCACAGGACAACTATTAGTTGTGCACTCCACAAATCTGACCTTTATGGAAGCGTGGCAAGAACAAAGCCATTGTTGAAAGAAAGCCATAAGAAGTCCTGTTTGCAGTTTGCAAGAAGCCATGCGGAGGACACAGCAAACATGTGGAAGAAGGTGCTCTGGTTAGATGAGACCAAAATTTAACTTTTTGGCCTAAAAGCAAAATACTATGTGTGGTAGAAAACTAACACTGCACATCACCCTGAACACACCATCTCCACTGTGAAACATGATGGTGGCAGCATCATTTTGTGGGGATGCTTTTCTTCAGCAGGGACGCTGGTCAGCCTTGATAGGAAGGTGGATGGAGCCAAATACAGGGCAATCTTAGAAGAAAACCTGTTAGTCTGCAAAATACTTGAGACTGGGGCGGAGGTTTACATTCCAGCAGGCCAATGACTCTAAACATACAGCCAGAGCTACAATGGAATGGTTTAGATCAAAGCATATTCATGTGTTTGAATGGCCCAGATAAAGTCCAGACCTAAATACAATTGAAAATCTGTGGCAAGACTTGAAAATTGCTGTTCAGACGCTCTCCATCCAATCTGACAGGGCTTGAGCTATTTAGCAAAAAAGAATGTGCAAAAGTGTCACTCTCTCTAGATGTGCAAAGCTGGTAGAGACATATCCAAAAAGACTTGCAGCTGTAATTGCAGCGAAAGGTGGATCTACAAAGTATTGACTCAGGGGTGCTGAATACAAATGCACACGTTTCAGATATTTATTTGTAAAAAAAATGTTAAACATTTATAATTTTCCTTCCACTTCACAATTATTGAAGACCATACTAGACCCTGGTCTGGTATGGGTTTTGAGGGGAAACCCCACACCAAAACAAAACAGCATGCGGTCCCCCCCCAAAATCCTTACCATACCCTTATCCAAGCAGTCAGACCGACAACCATATCAGGCCACATGTACTCAACATGTCCTCACCTTGTCCTCATGTTGATGGGGACAAGTGCCTCTTCCCCACAACAGTGGCCGGTGGTTGTGGGAGTCTGCGGGCAGGGGGCTTATTATTGGAATCTGGAAGACTTCTTTAACAAGGGGGCCCCCAGATCCCACCCCCATGTGAATGAGTATGGGGTACATTGTACCCCTACCCATTTACCCCCAAAAAAGAAGTGCAGTGTTACAAAAAACAAAGACGGTTTTTGACAAGTCCTTTATTAAAACTGAAGAATATCCTCCATCGTAGCTCCAAGGTGTCTTCTGCCTCTGGTCTTCTTCCTCTGGTCTTCTTCCTCTGGTCTTCTCCTCCCCCTGCTGTCTTCTTCCTTTGATGTCTTCTCCCTTTGCTGATTTCTTCCTATCCCTCTGCCGTCGCTGCCACCAACCCACTTAAAATTAAAGAAAAGATCCGTCGCTGGCTCCCGCGGTTATGCCAGCTATGGTTTTGGCCAGTTCTTATATAGCTATGTGGCATGGCAATGTGGTGACGTCATGGGGAAATCCTGCCCACATGTGATATCATGCGTGATGGTTTAGTGGTGTTACAAGAGGGTGGGTTTCCAAGTGACATGCCTAAAGGACAGATTCACTTTGGCATTAAATCCTCCTAACCCTCTACCCAAGCCACATAACCTGTTACAAACTAAACTCCCTCCCCCAGTTCCAACTTAACTCTTTCTGGGAGCATCAGCCACCTCCACCAGCAACATACAGAATTGTATATGGAATGAGGCATTGTGGAATAGGGAACATACAGCAAAGTATATAGAATGAGGTGTTGCAGAAAAGGGAACCTACAGCATGTTATACAAAATGATGCAGTGTGGAATAGAGAAAATAGAGCATGGTATATAGAATAGAAATTACAGCATGGCATATGGAATAAAGCATTGTACAATAGGGAACAAACAGCATGGCATAAGGAATGAGACATTGAGAAATAATGAAAGTACAACAGTGAGACATAGGGAACATAAAACATGCCAAATGGAATGAGGATTGGTGTTGTAGGGAATGTACAGCATGGCATGTGGAATAAAATTCTAAAGTATAGGAAATGCATAGCTCCCAACTGTCCCTGATTTTTGAAGGGGCTGTCCCTCATTTGGAACAAAGTCCCTCTGTCCCTCTTTCCTCCTCATTTGTCCCTCATTTTGGTCTGCTCTATCAAAACGTTTTTCCCAGTGCTAAACCTTTCATCCAATATCTAAATTGCTGCATTTTAAATTCCAAAAGCCAATATAAAGGAATAGTAGTGATAGAAAAAGCACTTTTGGGTTTAACCAATCATTTTTTTTTTTTTGTACAATTGTCCTTTAAGGGGGCGTAACTGGGGGGGTGTGTCCTATGCCTACATACATTTGATAATAGGTGTCCCTCGTTCCCATCTCAAAAAGTTGGGAGGTATGGTAATATATAGCTTTGATTATGGAATGAGAGAGTACAAAGTACAGAATATACAGCACAGCACTGTGTGTTGAGGCTCGGTGGTATAGGGAGTATACAGTGTGCTATATATATATATATATATATATATATATATATATATATATATATATATATATATATATATATATATATATATATTATATATATATATATAATGATGGGGTGCAGAATAGGGAATGTACAGCATGGCACATGGATTGCGGTCCGAGGGAATATGGAATGTGCAGCATTGCATACGGAATTAGGCTTTGTGGCATAGGGAATATACAGCATGACATACGTAATAAAGGGTGTAGTATAGGAAATTACACCATCACATATGGAATGAAGGGGTGCAGAATAGGGAATGTACAGCACTGCATACAGAATGAGGAGGTACAGAATAGGGACTGTACAACATGGCATACAAAATAAGGCATTGCGGCAAAGGGATTGTATATCAGAGTGAGACAGCAGAGGGTAGTTACAAATCTTCTTTAACCGCTTCCCGACTGCCTCACGCAGATATACTGCAGCAGAAAGGCACGGACAGGCAAAATCACGTACCTGTACGTGGCCCTTTAAATGCCTGCCCATGGGTCGCGCGCACGCCACCAGCGGCGCGCTTGCGACCCGGTCGGGAGCTCCGTGACCCCGGCCACGGGACCAGCGGACCCGATCGCCGCTGGTGTCCCGCGATCGGGTCACAGAGCTGAAGAACGGGAAGAGGTTTGTGTAAACAAACCTCTCCCCGCGCTTCCTACTCTGCCTGTCATTGATCGGCTGTTCCCGGTCATCGGGAAAGCCGAACAATGACGTCAGACGTCAGCCCCGCCCCCTAATGTGTAAAAACACACACACGTCACAGCCCATAACCCCTCCCCTCCCCTTGGGGTTAACTCTTTCACTACAACTGTCATTTATACAGGAATCAATGCATTTAAATAGCATTGATTGCTGTATAAATGACAATGGTCCCAAAAATGTGTCAAAAATGTCCGATGTGTCCGCCATAATGTCGCAGTCACAATAAAAATCGCTGATCGCCGCCATTACTAGTAAAAAAAAAAAATATTAAAAAAATGCTATAAAACTATCCCCTATTTTGTAAACGCTATAACTTTTGCGCAAACCAATCAATAATCGCTAATTGCGATTTTCTTTACCAAAATTATGTAGAAGAATACGTATCGGCCTAAACTGAGGAGAAAAAATGTTTTTTTATATATTTTTTGGGGATATTTATTATAGCATAAAGCAAAAAATATTGCATTGTTTTCAAAATTGTCGCTCCATTTTTGTTTATAGCGCAAAAAATAAAAACCGCAGGGGCGATCAAATACCACCAAAAGAAAGCTCTATTTGTGGGAAAAAAACGAAAGCCAATTTTGTTTGGGAGCCACGTCGCACGACCACGCAATTATCAGTTAAAGCGACGCAGTGCCGAATCGCAAAAAGGGGCCTGGTCCTTTGGCTGCCAATTGGTCCGGGGCTGAAGTGTTTAAAATTACTTACTTTTGCTCAGGCTAACCTCATCCAGATCTTCAGCATATGTGGGCAGTTAGAACCCACGGGATGAGCTAAGATGCGTCAGGTGGAAAGTTTGCTGTTCTGATGGTCGCACTGGTCACATACCTCCCAACATTTTGAGATGGGAATGAGGGACACCTACTAGCAAATGTATGTAGGCATAGGATACGCCCCCCTTGCCACGCCCCTTAAAGGAAAATTTCCCCCCAAAAAAAAATCATTAATTAAATCCACAAGGGCTTATTTTTACCACTACTATTACTTTATACTGGCTTTTAAAATTTACAAATGCAGAAATTTAGAATTTTAGGATGGAAGATTTAGCACTGGGAAACACTTGATAAAAAGTGCATTTTATGTACAACTATATAGATCAGACCAAAATGAGGGACAAATGAGGAGGAATGATGGACAGAGGGACTTTGCTCCAAATCAGGGACAGTCCCTCAAAATCAGGGACATTTGGGAGCTATGCTGGTCAGACCCCCCCATCAGCTTGTGTCCTGCACAGGATATGACGGGGCACTCAATCTTGCTTTCAATTGTAAACACTGACGTCAGCAGAAGAAGAATTCTACTACTTCCTTTCTTGGCCACCATCTGCAGGTCATCAGTCAGGGCCACAGGAAGTGAGAAGTGGAAGACTTCTGCTGACTTTTGTGTTTTTACTAATGGCAGTGGCAGGGGTAGCTGTCAAATCCTGTATGGTCCTGTGGTGGTGGAAGCCTGGATAGGGTCAGGTGACAGACAACCCCTTCATCTCCAACCCCCCCTCTTGCACCAACTACCCTCCTGCCCCCCCCCGCCCCCAATTATCCTAAAACTAATTAGGATCCCCAGCTTTATCAGTGTAAGCAGCAGTGTAAAGTATCACCAATGATGCAGCTTCAGTAGTGGCAGTATTAGTGATTATACTCCAAATTCAGTGAAGATATGCACTGTGTTGGGATCTACTTCTCATCCCCACCGGGCCACCCATTGTCTCTAGCATAGGGTAGCTAGTGGCAATTGTTTCAGCAGTACCTCAAAATCAGGCTGGAATGCCTGCACTCTCCCCTCTCCTGCTTGGTGCTTGCTGGCTCTGACACCCTTCAGATTTTTGTATATATTTTATTCTATCTTTTCATGTGACAACACTGAAGAAATGACACTTTGCTACAATGTAAAGTAGTGAATGTAGAGCTCAAAATAACTCAACACACAGCCATTAATGTCTAAACTGCTGGCAACAAAAGTGAGTGCACCCCTAAGTGAAAATGTCCAAATTGGGCCCTAAGTGTCAATACTTTGTGTGGCCACCATTATTTCCAAGCACTGCCTTAACCCTTTTGGGCATAGAGTTCACCAGAGCTTCACAGGTTGCCACTGAAGTCCTCTTCCACTCCTCTATGAGGACATCACGGAGCTGGTGGATGTTGGAGACCTTGCACTCCTCCACCTTCCATTTGAGGATGCCCCACAGATGCTCAATAGGGTTTAGGTCTGGAGAAATGCTTGGCCAGTTCATCACCTTTACCCTCTGCTTATTTATCATGTCATTATCATGTTGGAATACTGTCCTGCGGCCCAGTCTCTGAAGGGAGGGGATCATGCTCTGCCTCGGTATGTCACAGTACATGTTGGCATTCATGGTTCCCTCAATGAACTGTAGCTCCCCAGTGTCGGCAGCACTCATGCAGCCCCAGACCATGACACTCCCACCACCATGATCGTCTGTAGGCAAGACACACTTGTCTTTGTACTCCTCTCCTTGACACCATCTGAGCCAAATAAGTTTAACTTGGTCTTATCAGACCACAGAACATCTAGTAATCTATGTCCTTAGTCTGCTTGTCTTCAGCAAACTGTTTGCGGCCTTTCTTGTTCCTCATCTTTAGAAGAGGCTTCCTTCTGGGACAACAGCCATGCAGACCAATTTGATGCAGTGTACGTCCTATGGTCTGATCACTGACAGGCCCCCACCCCTTCAACCTCTGCAGCAATGCTGGCAGCACTCATACGTCTATTTCCCCAAAACAACCTCTGGATATGACGCTGAGCATGTGCACTCAACTTCTTTGGTCGACCATGGCGAGGCCTGTTCTGAGTTGAAACTGTCCTGTTAAACCGCTGTATGGTCTTGGCCACCGTGCTGCAGCTCAGTTTCAGGGTCTTGGCAAACTTTTTATAGCCTATACAATCTTTATGTAGAGCAAACATTATTTTTTCCAGATCCTCAGAGTTCTTTGCCATGAGGTGCCATGTTGAACTTCCAGTGACCAGTATTAGGGAGCGATAACATCAAATTTAACACACCTGCTCCCCATTCACATCTGAGACCTTGTAACACTAACGAGTAGCATGACACCGGGGAGGAAAAATGGCTAACTGGGCCCAATTTGGACATTTTCACTTAGGGGTTGTTGCCAGCGGTTTAGACATTAATGGCTGTGTGAGTTTTGAGGGGACATCAAATTGAAACTGTTATACAAGCTGTACACTCACTACTTTACATTGTAGCAAAGTGTCATTTTTTCAGTGTTGTCACATGAAAAGATAGAATAAAATATTTACAAAAAGGTGAGCGGTGTACTCACTTATGATGTGAGATAATGTATGCATACAATGAAAGCATATCAGCACCATTGAATTAATAAATGTATTTTTTCATTATTTGTATTTAAAGGTCAAACACTGGGATAGAAATTCCCAAAAGAGTTGGAAGTATCAATGTTTTAAAATGCACAAGTAAGTCTACATTTTCATATTTTTATTTATGTGTACCTTTTTAATCAATTTTCTACTACTTCCCTTGCACATGATTGGGTATTCAGTTAACACAGGCTCGCCTTATAAACTAAGGCGAGCCTGTGTTCACTCTGAATACCCAGTCATGTGCGAGAGAAGTAGTAGAAAATTGATTTTGTTAGCATATAATTCATTGATTAAAGTCAACTTGGCTTCAGTTTAAGCAATTGCCGCCTGCGCTATTGCCGAAAGATGGCTACATCGTGGACTTCCAATGCCCGTGCGGTGGGCTCTGTGATCACTGAGTCCTTCGGACTCAGCTGATTACAGATTGGGGTAAAAAGTCAATCACAGCAGCCCTTTAGCACATGATCAGATGTCAGCCAGACAGCTAATGACAGCTAATCACAGAATGTAAACACAAGCCGGTTATTGGATTTTCTCTCCTCACACTAACAGCATTAAGAGAGAAGGAGAGCTGATAAACGGCTTGTGTTAGGGACATGTGTCCTGATTATCTGTGCTGCCAGTCAGTGCCCACCAGTGCTGCCAGTCAATGCCCACCAGTGCTGCCAATCAGTGCCCATCAGTGCCTCCTCATCAGTGTCAACTATAAGTGCTCCCCATCAGTGCCTCCTACCAGTGCTGCCTATCAGTGCCCACTCTCAGAGCCCCCTCATCAGTGCCCACTCTCAAAGCCCCCTCATCAGTGCCACCTATCAGTGCAGCCTCATCAGCGCAGCCTCATCTGCGTACATCAGTAAAAGAGAAAAATTACAGTTTTGTTTATTTATTTGTTTGTATTATTTATTTATTTTTATTTATTTTTTTATTTGTGGTCTTTTTTAGTTTAGCAAAAAATTAAATACCACCAAAAGAAAGCTCTATTTGTGTGAAAAAATAAATAAAAATGTCATATGGGTACAGTGTTGCATGACTGCGCAATTGTTATTCAAAGTGTGACAGCACTGATAGCTGAAAAATGGGCTGGGTAGTAAGGGGGTAAAAGTGCCCAGTAGGCAAATGGTTAATTACTAAGCTCAGTGACTATTCATGGTGACAGCCTTTACTTCTTTAGTAAAACAAACTTGGCAACCTTAGCAAGTTTGTCTGGGCCATCTGCCTTTAAAGGACCAAAAGGCAATTGGTTGTTCTGTACCACCCGTGGTATGCCCTAATGTGTCACACACAATACAACCAATAACCCATAAGCACATAAGCAGCTAACTAACCACTCCACCTACATATGATAAAAAGGCCTTAACGGCTGTCCATGTTCCCTGCAAAGAGATTCACTTTCACTATTTTGTCCCCATGGCCATTGTCCCAGGATGGAAAGTGGGTGAAAATCAAAAATGACACAGTTGCCACCAGAACGGGAATAGGTGGGAGCTTATAAATGTCAGAGGTTGAATCCCCTCAGTTTGAGGAGATGTCCAATCACTTCTTGTTATGTCTTTGGGGCATAAAGTAAGGCATACCTCTCAAGAAGATCTGGCCGCAATCTCTGCTCCCCCCTCCTCAATGCAGTCACTGGTTGTTAGGACCACCAGCATCCTAGCAACTGATGACATCACTTGCAGGCCTCTTGGCTCCGCCCCATTATCGACTCCCGATCCTGCCTCTCAGTGGCACCTATGCCGGCTGTCAGAAAAGTACTTACCGATGCCGAGAGCGGTTCACCCTTGCGACTAAGCGCAGTCCTCCCCCTGGAGGTGATACAGGGAGTGAATGGCACAAAGCAGCACAGGCTACCCAGCAGGCAGGAGTTGATTAGAGTAGTGGTCTTTGTAGGGTTGAGCAGCTGTTCAGAGACTGGCAGATGGGATGACTTGCTGAAGGAGACCAAACAAAGTCTAGAATCCGGCTGAGGGTCAAACACAGAAGATCGGTAATCCCAATCACTGGCTGAGGTATGGTGTCTGGGAGACACAAGGCAAGTCCAGGTCACAAGCAGAGGGTCAAGGCAAGGAGACAGGAGGCAGGTCTGGGTCACAGGCAGAGGGTCAAACACAGGAGACAAGGCGGAATCTGTTTAAGCAAGCCAAGGTTCAGGTCCAGGAGAAGAGCAGAGAAGTCAAGATCAATCCGGGTCACAACAGGCAATCAGGTACAGGAAACAGGATCAAATGCAACAGGAAGCTGAAGACAAACCAGCAATTTGAGCACAAGCACAAGAGCACAAGAGAATATTTATAGGCAGCCCAAGGGTCATGTTGAGTGTGCGCCAGTGCGCATGTGCGTGCTCGGTTCTGCCTGAATGCGAACGCGCATGCGCCGTTCCGCCACGCATGTGCGCAGGGACACGGCTGATGCGGCTGGAAGGATTGTTCCTCTGATACCGGCTCTCATCAGCTCCAATCCTGTCTGTCAACAGCCAGATCCCATGTGCCAGTGGCCCCCGATCCTGTCTGCCAGCAGCCACGATGCCGGCTCTCCGCAGCTTGTGGAAGGTAAGTGAAACTCTTTCTCACACAGAAATGCTCCACCTGCTTCTGTGTGTTTGCGCCAGGCACCCAGAGGGCACATGGCCCACATTTGCTGGTGGGTGCCCTGTGTCCCAGCTGGGGTGGGGAGCATTGGTAAGAGAGGAGGGGGATTGGTGAGTGAGCTGGGGGGGGGCTTTATTAAGAGAGGAGGGGGGAATTGGTGAGAGAGCTGGGGGGGGCTTTATTAAGAGAGGAGGGGGGAATTGGTGAGAGAAATGGGGGGGGGATTAGTAAGAGAGGAGGGGAAATTGGTGAGAGGGCTTGGGGGGATTAGTAAGAGAGGAGGAGGAAATTGGCGAGAGAGCTAGGGGGGATTAGTAAGAGAGGAGGAGGAAATTGGTGAGAGAGCTGAGGGGGCATTAGTAAGACAGGAAGGTGGAATTGGTGAGAAAGCTGGGGGGGGCATTGCTGAGAAAGATGGTTGGCATTGGTGAGAGCTGGGGGGCATTACTAAGTGATGAGGGGGAGCATTGCTGAGAGAGCTGGGGGGGATTGCTGAAAAAGCTAGGGTGGGGGCATTGGTGAGAGAGCTAGGGGGCATTTGTGAGAGGTGAGAGAGCTGGGTTTTGTTTAACCCTCCTTAAGCCCCTCCCACCATTTAGACTTTGGCCACATTTTGCGGTTGCGTGCGCCACAGCTCACTTACTCCCTCATTTGAACGCTCACTAATGAGGAAACAGAGTACAATAAGTACAATAAGAATCTGCCAGAGGTTCTAACATTTTCCTACTCCAAGGGTCTCCAACCACAGCCCACGGCCACATCGGACCTGCTGCAATATTTTATCTTGCGGTAGGGCCAGTGACATATGCCCAATGGGCACAGATTGAGGATTCAGGTCAGCAGAGGTTTCCTATAGTCTCTGATTCTCTGATTCCATCTGAGGAGCTTCTATGAGAACCCTGATGTAAGAGAGGACTCTGATGTAATGGAGACTCTGATGGAGACCCAAATACTGTGTAAGAGGCACTCCAATGGGGACCCTGATGTAAGGGAGAACCAGATTTAAAGAGAGGGTCATTTATTTATAAAACTGATTTTTTTTTTCTTTGACCAACGAATATTTGTAATATATATACTGTATAAAGGCCACACAGGCCTTCATACAGAAAAGTTTGGAGACCCCTGCTCTACTCTATTCAAAACGACAACAAAAATGTGGCTGCTGTTCTACTATTATGTTTTGTTGTAGATTCCCTTTTAAAATTCATAGTGATATTAATGTGTACTAAAAAAAAAAAAGACAAAAATAACTTATTAAAACTAAAAAATTATGTTAACACAATTCTTTTTCAGAAACTCCTATGACTGTGACTTCAAAATGCCAAACTGGGACCTCTCTTCCCTTCCCTAGCGGTTATTTCCTGAACAACCAGTGGTTCCCCTCACATTGCAATCTTTCTTCCTTTGAGCCCTTGTTAAACGTAAATAAATGTTTGGCTGGCAAAATGATATATTTGATGGGCGATTCAACACTCCGCCAATGGATAGAATTCTTATCAGAAGTCCTAAAGAGTAAGTATCCTTGTTGTTTTGGAGAATTCGAAAGCATAACTCCACGGAACATATGACTTAAATAGTAAGCTTCTAATGGTCTTTAGGAGGCCTATTATGGAGACCTGGGACACAGGCATTTCAGGGAGTTGCGTTAAAATGCAACAGAGTAAATGGGCCCTCACTCTGTTATTTGAGACTGCAATGGCCTGGGTGGAGGTTTTCTGGCCTGCACATTCACATGCCTCAACAAATGGTGTTCCTAGAGCAGTGTTTCTCAACTCCAGTCCTCAAGGCACACCAACAGGTCATGTTTTCAGGATTTCCCTCAGATGAAACGGCTATGGTAATTACTAAGGTAGTGAAACTGATTAAAAAACCTGTGCAAAATAATGGAAGCCTGAAAACATGAAAACATGACCTGTTGGGGCGCCTTGGGACTGGAGTTGAGAAACACTGTCCTAGAGCACCAGCGTACTGGCAGCTAGGTAACTGAACAGTGAGGTGGTCTGGTAACTATAAGGCTGCTTTCACACTGGGGCGGTTTGCAGGCGCTATTGCGCTAAAAATAGCGCCTGCAAACCGACCCGAAACAGCTGTTGCTGTGTCTCCAGTGTGAAAGCCCTGAGGGCTTTCACACTGGAGCGGTGCGCTAGCAGGACGGTAAAAAAAGTCCTGCTAGCAGCATCTTTGGAGCGGTGAAGGAGCGGTGTATTCACCGCTCCTATACCGCTCCTACCCATTGAAATCAATGGGAGACCGCGGGGATACCGCCCGCAAAGCGCCGCTGCATCGGCGCTTTGCGGAGGTTTTTAACCCTTTTTCGGCCGATAGTGGGGGTTAAAACCAAGCGGCCGCATACCGCGGGTTAAACGATGGTAAAGCAGCGCTAAATATAGCGCTGCTTTACCGTCGCCGCCCCGCACCGCCCCAGTGTGAAAGCAGCCTAAATCTAGTATGGCAGCTGGAGGAGATGGCCTACATGCCAGGGCCACATTGCTTTGCTTCATGATAAAATGTATACCACATTTTGCATTCAGTGAACAGTACTACCCTCAAACCAATCCATTCTGGTGAATTGAGCCACGCTCCAATCACCCTGGAAACGTTGTAATGCTCTCTCCAGGCTCACCTACCCTCTGCCTATCCATTATAATGCATGTGCCTCCACTGTGGAGACCCTCAAAATTTGGAGTTAGGACTACAGAAAATACTAGTAGCTTACACATATATTTGCAAATGTGTGCAAACTAAACCCCTGTTTTTAACACATACTGTTAGACAGAAAAATGTGGTTGGTTGCAGGCTGGTTGGTAAGTTGAGCTCCTTGCTGCAAAGGCCAGTTATAGGTGAGGTTAAAAATAGACATGTGCAATTCGTTTCGTTTTTTTTCGTTTTTCGTTTTTGTTCGTTATTTTCGTTCATTCGTTATCGTACGAAAATTTTAACGAACAACGAATCGTTCGAATCGAACGAATCCGAAAACAACGAAAATCCGAAAAAAACAAATTAGAAACGACGAATCTACGAAAGAAGAAAATCCGAAAAACGAAAACAGTAACAACGACAATCAAAATGAACGAAAAAATTCGTACATTCGTAACTTTTATTTTGTTGAATTGGTAATTTTCTGTGTCCCTTACAATGGCGCTGCTTAACGTGCCTCGAATGGATTGAACGAAAAAATTCGTACATTCGTAACTTATTTTTTTTTTTTGATTCGTAATTTTCCGTGTCTCTTACAATGGCGCTGCTTAACGTGCTTCGAATGGATTGAACGAAAAAATTCGTACATTCGTAACTTATTTTTTTTTTTTTTTGATTCGTAATTTTCCGTGTCTCTTACAATGGCGCTGCTTAACGTGCTTCGAATGGATTGAACGAAAAAATTCGTACATTCGTAACTTTTTTTTTCGATTCGTAATTTTCCGTGTCTCTTAAAATGTAATAATAGCATACACATTACATAAAATTATGAATTATGCTCCGATTACGAATCTACGAATGTTACGAAAGAGCGAATAAATACGAATGCGTCTGAAAACGGAAACG
Organism: Lithobates sylvaticus; assembly: GCA_028564925.1. Taxonomy (NCBI): domain Eukaryota; kingdom Metazoa; phylum Chordata; class Amphibia; order Anura; family Ranidae; genus Lithobates; species Lithobates sylvaticus. Next base: position 45,751,079 of record CM053037.1, on the reverse strand, counting down.
AAAAAAACGAAACGAAAATAAACAAATTTTTTTGTTGTGCACGTGTCTAGTTTAAAAATTGCGCATAAAGTTCCAATGAGCTGCCAACATAGCACTAGACATATAGTGTAATCGGAAAATAAAACAATAATGTGGCGCTCCATTAAGCTAACAATGACAAATATACAAAGATGAACTAAAAGTCTAAATGGGTGAATAAAAATTGTGATAAATGAACAATGATGAAAAATAAATATTCCAAAATTGACCAAAAATTCTTAAGCAAAAAAAGTGAAAAAATCAAGTCTTGTGCATGGAAAAGTTCTTTTACACTTCTCACGGTAATGTCAGACTTGTTCATGTGAGTGCAGACAGAAAGTAAGGTTGGCACGCGTACCGGAAATGGTGAACTCGTATACCGTATGGCATAGGAGTCAATCAGGCATTCATGAGGGAAAGCCTCAACGGAACTCAGCAGATGGAGTCAGTGATCAGAAGTTGCGCCCCATCCGGTAGTAGAAGAGAGGTTCCAACATCAAACAGGGAAACTTTAAAAACACACAGGGGCTGGTTGTCCGTCACAGGTCCACCAATCCCCGTCCTGACACCCCACACACTGGCCCAGCGCCGCAAAGTTTACTGTTTCGGTCAGCAGCTCTGACGTCACCAGTATGGGCCATTCGCTGGATTTTTTACTAGTATTGGCGGCGATTAGCGACTTATAGCGGGACTACGATATTGCGGCAGACAAATCACACACCTGACACTTTTTGGGAACCAGTGACACTAATACAGCAATCAGTGGTAAAAAATAAAATGCACTATCACTGTACTAATGACACTGGCAAGGAAGGGGTTAACATCAGGGGCGATCAAAGGGTTAAATGTGTTCCTAGGGAGTGCTTACTAACCATGTAGGGAGTGCTTGTACTGTGGGAAGGCAGAGATCTGTGTTCCTGCTTAGCAGAAACACAGGATCACTACCTTCCCTTTTCACAGAACGACGATCTGCCTTGTTTACATAGGCAGATCGGCATTCTGCCTGTCTCCCGAATGATCAGCGAGTCCAGGCGGACATTGCGTCCACCGGATCCACTGATTGGCTCCCGCCGTATCCAATCACAGCAGTAGCGGGTCGCCGGCTGCACGCATGTGCGCCCCAGACCTGGAACTGCAGAATTACAAACGGGTACGTGATTATGCCCAGAGCGACTGCCCTGCTGCAGTAAATATACGTGGGGTGGTTGGCATCTAGGATATGCAATTTAAAAACAACTAGTAAAACTACTTACATTTGTCATGATATCAACCTACAGTTTGTCACCCCTTGCATAGCAGCACTCAGATTGGAAGGGGAAGGGGTACCACGAGGAGCAAATCAGGCTCTGCTGCATGCATATGTGCTGACAGGGAACATGCTGACAGCAGGAGAGAGCAGCATGGGCAAAGTTAAAGTGTTAATAAACCCACAACAGTAAAATCAGTCTGTATATGCAGTAAAGCATGCTTGTTATACTCACTGTGGAACCCTAAGGGGTTAATCATCTGCGTTGTGTAAAAAGGCTATTTGATCCTATCTTCTCTGATCCTCCCTTTCTCCCACTGTCCCCAAGCCCTGTCCTGATAAGACAGAGCCTTTGGAGTCATTCTGCACATGCTCAGTTTGGTGTGTATTGCTAGAGAGTTTTTTTTTTCTTGGGAGGGTGCATGTGATCAGCACAGGGCCAATCAGCATTGTCAAGACAGAGGGTCAGGGGTCCTGCAGCCTCATAGGACAGTCAGATTACAATGAAAACTCCTCCTAAAAGCTTTAACCAGACACTGATAGAAGTCACAAGACTGCTATATACTGCTGATGAGAAAAGGTATTTAACAGTTTATATTTGATGAAATATTTGCATTTCCATGTTCTGTGTACTGTGGGAGACCAGATATAGTGAATGCAGGGTCCTGGGTTTAGTAACACTTTAACTGTGGTGTATTGCTACTTCACCAGCTGGTTACAGGTAGGAGATGGGTTCACTGTAATTCATATTTCTAACAGTGAACGTAGTAATACCCTCCTGTTTGTCAGAGGTGTATAAATCACAAACGTGACCAGAGGATGAGTTGGCAAGGAGAGTAGAAGCAGTGGATGGTAGGAAAGCCTTATGTCTTCATAGGAACTTGGCACAGCTAAGACTCCTGTTTGGATACTACTGAAAATCTGCGTGTCTTAACTCATCTAGCAAATCTTCGATTTCTGTTGCTTAACTAATGTTACACTTGCCAACCGCCTATAGTACATTTACGTCATTAGTTTATCATTAAATACTGTTGTTATGGCAGCAGCTAGCTGCCATAATCCCAATATTGTTTTGTACTGTGGGCAATTCTTTCAAATAACAAAAATGGTGTCAGCGGCTGATTCACCCCCATCTCCCTCCGCTTCCCAGCCGTCTCCAAGCTTACCCGGAGTCAATTTTTTTAAATTCATTATTAATTATTTATTATATTAGTGTATTTTTCCCCAAAAAATTGCGTTTGAAAGACCGCTGCGCAAATACAGTGTGACATAAAATATTGCAATGATCGCCATTTTATTCTCTAGGGTCTCTGTTAAAAAAAAAATATATATAATGTTTGGGGGCTCGCAAAAAATACTAAAAACGTGGCCTGGTCAACAAGTGGTATTAGTTTAACTCTTTTTTTAAATTAAGTTTTTATATAAAAACAAACAAAAAACATTACATAACATTCTGAAACATTCACGTACATGTTTATCACTCCTAGAATAGAAAAATTGAAGAAATATTTTAACTCCTCCAAAACATGCTCAAATTTCTTATGCCGCGTACACACGACCGGACTTTCCGGCAAACTAGGTCCGACAGTCTTCCCGAAGGACTTTCGGCGGATTTCCAACGGACTTTCCGAACAAACGGACTTGGACACACACAAACGGACTAAATTCGCTCGAAAGTCCATTCGTTTTGAACGTGATGACGTAAACGGGACTAAAAAAGGAAGTTCAATAGCCAGTAGCCAATAGCTTCCTTTCCATCGTATTTGGTCCGTCGGACCAGCATACATACGAGCGGTTTTCCCGATAGGAATTGAGTCTGTAGGACAGATTTGAAACATGTTCTATTTCTAGGTCCGTCTGATTTTTTTAAACGAAAAACGATCGGATTAGCCCACACACGATCAGATTGTCCGACCTAACTGATTCCGTCGGACCTAGTCTGCCGGAAAGTCCGGTCGTGTGTACGCAGCATTAGATATTTAAGTTCCAGAGTTCTCTGGAGTGTATCTCCACTTTTGTTGAGAAAAAAAATCCTTCTGAGTGATCTGTGTAAATTGCAAAGATTTTATAAACTTTATAGCAGAGTAGAGAGAGAAAAAAAAATTCCAGCTCCCCTATGTACCAAAATAGCATTATTGTGCCGTATTTTTCGCTCCATAAGACGCACCTAGGTTTTAGAGGAGAAAAACAAGAAGAAAAATATTCTGAACCAAATGGTGTACGAAAATATTTACCAGTGCCAATTAAATGCAGCCTTACGAGTCCCATGAAATGCAGCCTGACCTGTGCCAATGAAATGCAGCCTGGCCAGTGCCACAAAATGCAGCCTGACCAGTGCCACAAAATGCAGCCTGACCAGTGCCACAAAATTCAGCCTTACCAGTGTCATAAAATGCAGCCTTACCTGTGCCATAAAATGCAGCCTTACCAGATGCAGCATTACCAGTGCCACAAAATGCAGCCTTATCAGATGCAGACTTCCCAGTGCCATAAAATGCAGCCTTGCCAGTGCCATAAAATGCAGCTTTACCAGTGTCATAAAATGCAGCCTTACCAGTGTCATAAAATGCAGCCCTACCAGTGCCATAAAATGCAGCCTTACCAGTGTCATAAAATGCAGCCTTACCAGTGCCATAAAATGCAGCCTTACCAGATGCAGCCTTACCTGTCCCATGAAATACAGCCTGACCACCTCGCACAGACTGGCGTACTCCATTTGGCCGCTCAGGGGGCTGTCTTCTGTCTGGGACTGGCCCAGGCTGGAGATCGCCCGGCACTTGCGGGACACCTTCTCTCTCGTCTGCCGTTATGTAACACGGCGGCTGCGGTCCTGGTCAGTATTCGCTCCATAAGACGCAGAGACATTTCCCCCTGTTTTTTTGGGGTGGAATAAGTGTGTCTTATGGAGCAAAAAATATAGTACAGTAAATAAAACAGCTTTCCATTATTTCTACACACGCTTAGCTTACTCTCTTCATAGCTGTTTAAAAACATGGCCCGATTACTTCTGCCTTACTTCCTGGACAGACTTTGGGCCATGACACAGGAAGGAGTTGACCAGTTAATCTCATTAGCACACACCCTGCATCATCCACCCTCAGCTGGTCAACTCCTTCCTGTGTCATGACCTAAAGTCTGTCCAAGAAGTAAGGCAGAAGTAATCGAGCTGTGTTTTTAAACGGCTATGAAGACAGTGAGGTAAGCGTGTGTAGAATTAATAGAAAGCTGTTCTATTTTTGCAAAAGAAGTACATTAATGCTATATTAGTACATAGGGGAGCTGGAATTTAGAAAAAGAAAAAAGAAAAAGGTGAGCAAAGGTGAACTTAGCCTTTAAACGTCTGTCTTCTTAAGAGTGAACAACATTGCAGCTACTGCCTTTATTAGCCAGAAAAAACCTTTCGGGTCCACTCTGAATTCTTATCATGACCTTGTTAGAACCTGTCTTTCTTTGTCTTCATGGCTTATAGCCCTGACTATTTCCATTCCAGTGTACAGCCAGATTGTCTACTTCTCAGTTGTCAAAGCCACTATTCATTGGAATGGGAATGCCAATCCTCTTGTTAAGATATACAGTATGTAGGAAGGACAGCTCATTAATAACAAAGACTTACTGTATATCTCTGTAGCGGGGTCGTACCCCTTTTAGGGGAGAAGACTACATTCCCCATAATTCCCCAGGCTCCCGGGAGGATTGTTTCCGCCCGAGAGGCTTCTGGGGGAGGTGATAAAAGGGAAGAGGAGAGACCGCCTCTTCCTCTTCTGACTGGGCTGGTGACGCAGAGACTTGCTATTGAGGAGACACCTGTGCGGACCGGGACTGCTGAAGGCCTGAAGCCTGGGCCTTGCAGCAGGTGGAGAGAGACTCTCACCCCTCAGAGTCAGCAGCAGCGGAGCGGAGACTTTTCCCTATAGTCGGTCGGTCGGAGAGAGGACCGGAACGCAGGGGCTGTGACGGAGGAGACCGGACGCCGCCATTGGAGGGACCGGAGCTGAGGACGGTACCCCAGGATTGGTGAGCAAGCTGAAAGGCTCATCATACTGTTACATTCACTTCTATGCCTATTGAACTGCCAAGGCACAATTTACCTCAGAGCAGCAAATGTTTCTTTCTGTGGATTACAAATACACCATTTAAAGCTACATGTGCACCACCTCTACAGTTCTCTTGCCGGTGAAGAACACTGTACTTATTCAAGGACTGAGCTCTATTGCTAGGGATCAGGCCTGGTCCGTTAGGTAGGCGCAGATTGATTTATTGCACCTCAGGGGTGCATAGCAGACGGTCGCTACACTTGGAGCTCCGTTCCCCATTACTATCCTGATACATATATGTGTACATGTTTAAGTGCATATTGCAGGGACCTGCTAAAGTATTGTAAGTCAAATGTTTAAATGCATGTTACTATTTCTTTTCTTACTGCCAAAGTAAAGCCAGTTATTCTTATCTCAGCAGTCTGCTTGTGAGTTTGAATCAATTACACTTAGAGTATAAGTGATATTTATATGTGCATAGATACATACCCCTTTACTAACTGTGCCAGAGCGGGTAGAGCAAATTGCCGGGGGTTGGTGGAGCTGTACTCAGGGACCCAAAACAAACCAGCGGCCCTCTTAACTGGGGGTATCGCTAGACGTGGGGGCTCGTAATACGGGATCCTGAGTCAGCGGGAAAAGCCGCCAGAAGGTACCGGCATGGACCCGATAGAAGTGGGACGGTGGTACACACTATGGGGCACTGATCGAGCCGCAGCAGCAGTCATTGAACTGCCAGGGATATGGCAGAGAGAGGCAGTCAAGCAGCTCATAATGTCGTTATCCCCAGGCCACAAGTCATGGATAATGGACATGAGAAATGATGCTGGGTATACATACGCCCTAGTAGAATGGCAGGAAGAGACTCCAGAGCAGTTCAGGAGCCAAAGCATACGAGCATTGGATGGTCAGACCTATCAATTGCTGCATGCGCTGCCGCGCAAGGGAGACTGTTCTCCTATGAAAACTATGCTATCCCCAAAGAAGGAAGAGCAGAAGGGCGCGGAAAGTCCCGCAGCCGCACAAACTACTCTTAGTGCAGAACTGTGTGCTGTCCTAGGGGAGATTGTGACTCAGTGCAGAAGAGACCCCGGGGACTACCCGATGTCGGGATACAGGAAACTCCGGATGTTCTCTGGGAGGAAACCTGTACCCTCGGGGGAAGAGGGATTTGAAGAGTGGTTAGATGGTGCCACGCAGGCATTAGAAGAATGGGAGGTCGCAGAAGGTAGAAAGAAGCAAAGGATTGTTGAGAGCCTAAAGGGGCCTGCCTTAGAGGCCATACGCAACTTGAAGACAAGTAAAAAGGATTGCACTGCCCAGGACTACCTAGACATCCTGGAAAGTGTGTTTGGTGGGACAGAAAAAGTCACAGAGCTTACCTATCAGCTGGAACACTGTTACCAGAAGACAGGGGAGAAGCTGTCGGAGTATATGGGACGTATAGACAAGATCCTGCATAGGATTATCCTGAAGAAGGGGATAGATCCAGGGAAGGTAGATGAAGCCCGTGATGAGGGGAGCCCAACCCCTGGACCCTGTCGCACTAATACTACGCACCCGACAGGATGGGAAGAGCCTGGACTACCCTGATCTCATTCGAATGGTCAGAGAAGAAGAGGCCATGTTGGAAGAGAAACGGGAAAAGCAAGTGATGGGGTCTACAAAACTTCCAGTGGCCACGGTCAGGTCGGCCTTAACCCCTGAAAGAGAGACAGAAGTAGATGCCCTGAAGTTGCAGATGTCCCAGATGATGGAGATACTGACATCTCTAGTGGCGAAAGAGACGCCCAGTCCCAAGAAAGAAGCAAGCAGGAGGGAATTGTTTCCAACTGTTTCAGCACCAGCATCCCCACCTGACTACGGGGAGATGATCTGTTTTAATTGTGGAGGAATTGGTCATATTGCAGCTGTATGTTCCAGTCCCAAGAGGAAGAAAACAGATAGCCGCCAGCCGGCGGGAAACGCCAAAGGGCCCCGGTGAAGGAGTCAACCGGGTGCCCATCACCTTCAGTGAGCTCCAAGAAGTATAACAGGAAGAGAAAGCGAGGAGATCAGACCCCTCGGAAGGAAACCAGGGATCCTCAACCAAGGTAAACTCCAGAGAAAGGAGGCAAGACCCCTCCGAAGAAATACAGTACTCCTAAAAGAGAACCCTTAAAAATGAGAGATAACAATGTCCCTCAACGGGTTCACACTCCCACTAAGAGGGAGAAAATTAATGCATACCAGGCTCAAGAAAGGATCAAGTGCAGATCAAGTGAGAAAGAAAAGAGTCCAAAGAAGAAGACAGCATCAACTCGGCCCTACCCAGAAGAGCTAGTTGGTCCATCCCCTACTGTACCCATCCAGGTGGAAGGGATATACACAAAGGCCCTCCTAGACACTGGAGCCCAAGTGACCCTATTGTACAGGGACTTCTATGACAGATACCTGAGTCATCTGCCCATACAGAAGATAGAGGAGTTGGAGATACGGGGACTGGGAACTCAGTTTCCCCTATGATGGATACCTACCCATACGGTTGACCTTTGACCCATCCGTAGCTGGGAAGACTGAAGTGTTTGACACCTTAGCAGTGGTGTGTCCCCGCCCACCAGGAACCAGCAAGACTTCCCTGATTATAGGGACGAACACGGACCTAGTCAGAAGGCTTCTGACCCCCCTGGTGAAGAAGGAGAATCTTTCAGCTCCCAAGATCCATCCCATGCTGAAGGCAGCCTACCAGCGGTTGGTCCTAGAGCAGAAGACCCCAGGTGAGGGGATAGGCAGGGTATGGAGGCTTGGAAAAGAAGGAGCAGTGTTACAGCCTGGAGAGGTGACCTGCATGAGAGCCACGGTGAAACTTAATTGGGAGCAGCCTGGCCCCTTTGTAATGTTGGAACTCGACCCAATGGAGGGTCACTCAGGTCTGGAGGTGATACCAGAAGTAATCTCATTGAAGGACCTGAAGAAGGCCAGAGGAAGAGTCCCTGTCAGTGTGAGGAACCCCACGGAGCGGCCCGTGGAGATCCCTGCCAGGATGCTTCTGGGACAGGTGAGTCCTGCTGTCCCAGTTGGCTGGTCAGAAGTGAAAGGGGCGGGTAAAGGAGAAGATGTTTGGAAGAAACTCTCCATGGAAAACCCTAACCTACCTGGAGCTTGGAAAGAGAGAGCCAAGGCCAGGCTGACCAGATGGGAGAAGATTTTCTCTAAAGATGAGTTTGATGTGGGGTGTGCGAGGAGTGCCACCCACCGAATCCGCATGCAAGAGGACAAGCCATTCAGAGAGAGAGTGAGGCGAGTCCCGCTAGCAGATCTGGAGGATCTGAGGGAGCAGCTTGCGGAACTGAAGAAGACGGGAGTGATTAGGGAGTCCAGAAGCCCCTATGCCTCCCCAATAGTGGTAGTCAGGAAGAAGAATGGGTCATTGAGGCTCTGCATTGACTACAGAACTCTCAACAGGAGGACCATTCCTGACCAGTACACCACGCCAAGGATAGAGGATGCCTTGCAGAGTTTATCTGGAGCTAAGTGGTTCAGTGTGATGGACCTCAAGAGTGGGTACTATCAAATCCCCATGCATCCAGAAGATAGAGAAAAGACTGCCTTCATAACCCCAGTAGGGTTCTTTGAGTTCAACAGGATGCCTCAGGGCCTATCTGGAGCTCCTGCTACATTTCAACGCCTTATGGAAAGGACAGTTGGAGACATGAACCTCATAGAAGTCCTTGTGTACCTGGACGATGTCATTGTCTTTGGAAAGACTTTGGAAGAACATGAAGCCAGATTGGAGAAAGTATTGAAGAGGCACAGTGAAGAGGACAGTTACAGAACTTCGGTCTTTCTTGGGGTTCTGCTCCTACTACCGCAGGTTTGTGGATGGGTTTGTCCGCATTGCAAAACCCCTAAACGAACTGCTCAAGACAGAAGGAGAGGAAGATGGATTGGGGCCCAGGAGGCCCGGTGAATCGGTTCAAGACCAATGGAACTCAAGGTGTGAAGAGGCTTTCAGAACCTTGAAGAGAAGTCTCACCACAGCCCCAGTTTTGGCCTACGCTGACCCCACTAGACCATATGAGCTACATGTTGATGCCAGCCATGAGGGCCTAGGTGGAGTACTCTACCAAGAGTATGAAGATCAGCTGCGACCAGTGGCCTATGTGAGCCAGAGCCTGACCCCCTCCGAGAAGAACTACCCCACCCACAAGTTGGAGTTCTTAGGCCTCAAATGGGCAGTAGTCGACAAACTGAAAGACTATCTGTATGGGGCCGAGTTTACTGTAAAGACAGATAACAACCCTTGACCTATCTATTCACCACCGCCAAGCTGGATGCAACTGGACACAGATGGTTGGCGGCGTTGTCTGGATTCAATTTCAGCCTCAAGTACAGGCCAGGGGCTGGAAATAGGGACGCAGATGCCCTGTCCCGAAGATCCCATGTCATGGTCGATGACTGGGAAGACTGGACCCAAGTGGCACCAGAAGGGGTGCGAGCCCTTTGTCAGGGGGCTGAACTCCAAGCCAGAGGAGGATCCAGAGCGGAAGAGATAGGAGTTACCACAGTGGGAGTCCCAAAGTGCTACTGTGGAGTAACTCAGCTAGAAGAAGAGTGCCTACCGAAGCTGTCCAAGAAAGAGTTAAGGTGTGACCAATTGGAAGACCCCATGGGGAAATTGGTCTTGGAAGCCTTGGAAAACCAGAGTCCCGAGGGACTTCGCCTTCACCCTTCCAAAGAAGCTCGCCTACTGAGGAGAGAGTTGGACAAGTTACAGGTGCATCAGGGGGTAGTCTACCGAAGGGGCCCCTCTGATAACTCAGAAGACAAGTGGCAGTTGTTTCTCCCCGAAAAGCATCGAGAGACTGTGCTGATTGCCTTACATGACCAGCATGGTCACTTGGGAGCAGAGAGAACCTTCCAACTTGTCAGAGACTGGTTTTATTGGCCCTGCATGAGGGCCGAAGTGGAGGAGTATTGCCATTCCTGTGCAAGATGCATTCAGAGGAAGACTTTACCCCATCAAGCTGCCCCAATGGGCCATCTACAGAGTCAAGGCCCAATGGATCTGGTATGCATTGATTTTCTCTGCCTTGAACCCGATTTGAGTGGATTGGGAAATGTTCTGGTGGTAACCGACTATTTCACCCGTTATGCTCAGGCTTTCCCAACCAAGGACCAGAAGGCCTCTACAGTAGCCAAGGTACTTTTGGAGAAGTACTTTGTTCATTATGGACTACCACAGAGAATCCATTCAGATCAAGGAAGGGACTTTGAGAGTCGCCTGATCAGGAAGCTACTAGATTCTCTGGGAGTGGAGAAGACTAGAACCACGCCATATCACCCTCAAGGTGATGCCCAGCCTGAAAGGTTCAACAGGACCCTATTGAACATGTTGGGAACTTTAGAAACAGAGAAGAAGCAACATTGGAGTAAACACATATCAGCTCTGGTGCATGCCTACAACTGCACCACAAGTGATGTGACGGGTTTCTCCCCTTACCGGCTTATGTTTGGGAGAGAAGCAAGATTGCCAGTGGATTTGGCCTTTGGCATTTCCCTAGACCATGCCTCTGCTGCCTCCCACAAAGGATATGTGGACAGACTGAGGCACAGTTTGAAGATAGCTTACGAGAAAGCCCAAGCGGCCTCTGACCAGAGGGGGGCCCGAAATAAGAGGAACTTTGACTTGAAGGTTCGAGTACAGGACCTACAGCCTGGGGACCGTGTACTGTTACGCAATCTAGGGATCCCTGGAAAACACAAGATTGCTGATAGATGGAGATCAGAGCCATATATCATCTGTAGAAAGCTACCAGGATTGCCTGTCTACAAGATGAAGCCAGAAGGAAGAGTGGGGCCTTTGAAGACTTGGCATAGGAATCACTTGCTTCCACTCACTGAAGCAGTCAGAATACCTTCAGCAAGAGACGTACCTGAATCTGTTTCCATTCTGGATACCCCCAGACCCAATACTCGGTCTCAAACATCCCAAGCTAGGGGTGGACAGGACCCCCAACCAGCAGAAGAAGAAAGAGGAGAACTTGAATGGCTATGGCCTTCCTCAACTCCAGGAAATTCCGCCATAGAACTTCCACCTACTGAAGATGTGGAAGATAGAACATTGAACCCAGAAGCTACAGAGTTTGTTCCATTCAGTGTTGTGCCTGAGTGCTGGGAAGATATCCCTGGTCTCTACTCAGAAGAAGTAGATGTTCCAGAACCAGAGATGTTGCCAGAATGTGTTCCTGAAGAAGTCCCGAGAGAACAGAGATCTCGCAGAGTGGTGAAGCCTCCCAAGAGGTTAACTTACCCCTAAATGGGAAGAAGTTCAGAGGACTCTGTTACCACAGCAAGGAGAAGTGCTGAACGCCCTGACCACTGTTCATTTGGTGGAGGGCAACCCCAGCTCACTCTCTGGCACAGTTAAACAGGTCGCCCATACTGAAGTGACCTGTAGACAGGACAGCTCCCCATCTTATGCTAATTGGTGTGAAGCTCCTCTGTCTGAATTATGTGAACGTGTTGTTTCCAAGAAAGCTTGTAGTTTGAACAATGTCTTTGGGGACCAAAGATTCAAAGTGGGGGGAGTGTGTAGCGGGGTCGTACCCCTTTTAGGGGAGAAGACTACATTCCCCATAATTCCCCAGGCTCCCGGGAGGATTGTTTCCGCCCGAGAGGCTTCTGGGGGAGGTGATAAAAGGGAAGAGGAGAGACCGCCTCTTCCTCTTCTGACTGGGCTGGTGACGCAGAGACTTGCTATTAGACATGGGAACTGTCAAAAAATTCGTTTCGTTTCGTTTCGTCCCGTTTCGTATATAAAAAAATTCATAAATCGTAATTTGTGTACGAAATTCCGTTCGAATTCGTACGAAATACGAAATTCGGACGAATCGTAATTTTTTTTACGAATCGTTAGTAAAGTTACGGATCGTTACAAATCGTTACGAATCGTTACGAATCGTTAACGCGGCTAATGAATTGTCGGTTCTCATAACACAGAGAAAAATTCGAATCCAACTACAAATATCGAATTTCAATTTCAAGTTACGAATCGTTACGAATAGTTACGAATCGTTAGTAAATCCAACTACAAATATCGAATTTCAACTAATATGAAAGAAATTATAATAGCGGATATAACGAATGCTTTGAATGCTTCGAATGAATTCGAGATTCAGTATATCTAATATAGAGAACTGTTCCTGCACAAAGTGTAATTTTTGCAGGAAAAAAAGCTATTTAAAAACACTCGCGGCTAATAAAAAGTCGGCTACGTAACACAGAGAACAGTCATTCATTGATTAAAAAAAAAAAAAAGCGTGGGGGTCCCCCCCAATTCAATAACCAGGCCCTTCAAGTCTGGTATGGATATTAAGGGGGACCCCAGCCAAAAAAAAATAAATAAATGGCGTGGGGTCCCCCCCAAATATCCATACCAGACCCTTCAGGTCTGGGATGGATTTTAAGGGGAACCCCGGCCAAAAAAAAAAAAAAAAATGGCGTGGGGTCCCCCTCAAAATCCATACCAGACCCTTTATCCGAGCACGCAACCTGGCAGGCCGCAGGAAAAGAGGGGGGGACGAGAGCGGCCCCCCCTCCCGCCTGAACCGTACCAGGCCACATGCCCTCAACATTGGGAGGGTGCTTTGGGGTCCCCCCCAAAGCACCTTGTCCCCATGTTGATGAGGACAAGGGCCTCATCCCCACAACCCTGGCCGGTGGTTGTGGGGGTCTGCGGGCGGGGGGCTTATCGGAATCTGGAAGCCCCCTTTAACAAGGGGACCCCCAGATCCCGGCCCCCCCCCCCTGTGTGAAATGGTAAGGGGGTACAAAAGTACCCCTACCATTTCACCAAAAAAAAAAGTGACAAAAAAGGTAACGTCGGGGACGTCATGGGGAATTCCCTATGGCTTTCCCCATTACGTCAGAGGGGGCGGGGTCACCAGGTGCCTTCGTTATAAAAGACCTGTCAGCCGGAGCGAAGCCTCACAGAGCGGGAGCCTCCCATTGCGAGGAGCGGCCTGCGAGAAGAGAGCCGATGCCGGACGAGAAGGACGAGAAGACCGGAGCAAGAAGAAGCGAATCGAAGGAAGAAGAAGATGGAAGAAGATGGAAGAAGATGACGGAAGGAGAAGATGAAGAAACCGAAGGATGAAGAAAGAAGAAAGAAGATTTTAATAAAGGAATTGTCAAAGACCGTCTCCTGTCATTTTTAACATTTTTGCCACTTTTTGGTGAAATGGTAGGGGTACTTTTGTACCCCCTTACCATTTCACACAGGGGGGGGCCGGGATCTGGGGGTCCCCTTGTTAAAGGGGGCTTCCAGATTTCGATAAGCCCCCCGCCCGCAGACCCCCACAACCACCGGCCAGGGTTGTGGGGGACGAGGCCCTTGTCCTCATCAACATGGGGACAAGGTGCTTTGGGGGGGACCCCAAAGCACCCTCCCAATGTTGAGGGCATGTGGCCTGGTACGGTTCAGGCGGGAGGGGGGGGCCGCTTTCGTCCCCCCCTCTTTTCCTGCGGCCTGCCAGGTTGCGTGCTCGGATAAGGGTCTGGTATGGATTTTATGGGGGACCCCACGCCATTTTTTTTGGCTAGGGTTCCCCTTAAAATCCATCCCAGACCTCAAGGGTCTGGTATGGATTTTGAGGGGGAACCTACGCCATTTTTTTTTTTTTTGGCTGGGGTCCCCCTTTATATCCATCCCAGACCTGAAGGGCCTGGTTATTGAATTTGGGGGGACCCCTACGCTTTTTTTATCAATGACTTCAATGAATGACTGTTCTCTGTATTACGGATCCAACAATTCATTTGCCGGCAATAGCTGCGAGTGATTTTAAATAGTTTTTTTTTCCTGCAAAAATGACACTGTGCAGGCACAGTTCCCTATATTGGATATACTGAATCTCGAATCATTCGAAGCATTCGTTATATCCGCTATTATAATTTCTTTCATATTAGTTGAAATTAGATATTTGTTAGTTGTGGTATTCGAATTGTTCTCTGTATTACGGGAATCGGCAATTAGCCGCGAGTGATTTTAAATAGCCTTTTTTTTCCTGCAAAAATGACACATTGTACAGAGAGAGTTCTAAGCACGGGAAACATGACCCCCTTCTATATACTATATACTATATACTATAGAGTATGCCTATGATGGGGCGCATGTTTCCCGTGCTTAGAACTCTCTCTGTACAATGTGTCATTTTTGCAGGAAAAAAAAAAGCTATTTAAAATCACTCGCGGCTAATTGCCGATTCCCGTAATACAGAGAACAATTCGAATACAACAACTAACAAATATCTAATTTCAACTAATATGAAAGAAATTATAATAGCGGATATAACGAATGATTCGAGATTCAGTAGATCTAATATAGGGAACTGTTCCTGCAATGTCATTTTTGCAGGAAAAAAAAACTATTTAAAATCACTCGCAGCTATTGCCGGCAAATGAATTGTTGGATCCGTAATACAGAGAACAGTCATTCATTGAAGTCATTGATAAAAAAAATGCGTAGGGGTCCCCCCAAATTCAATAACCAGGCCCTTCAGGTCTGGGATGGATATTAAGGGGGACCCCAGCCAAAAAAAAATGGCGTAGGGTCCCCCTCAAAATCCATATCAGACCCTTATCCGAGCACGCAACCTGGCAGGCCGCAGGAAAAGAGGGGGGGACGAGAGCGCCCCCCCCCTCCCGCCTGAACCGTACCAGGCCACATGCCCTCAACATTGGGAGGGTGCTTTGTGGTCCCCCCCAAAGCACCTTGTCCCCATGTTGATGAGGACAAGGGCCTCATCCCCACAACCCTGGCCGGTGGTTGTGGGGGTCTGCGGGCGGGGGGCTTATCGGAATCTGGAAGCCCCCTTTAACAAGGGGACCCCCAGATCCCGCCCCCCCTGTGTGAAATGGTAAGGGGGTACAAAAGTACCCCTACCATTTCACCAAAAAAGGTGACAAAAATGGTAAAAATGACAGGAGACGGTCTTTGACAATTCCTTTATTAAAATCTTCTTTCTTCTGGTCTTCCTTTCTTCATCTTCTCCTTCCGTCATCTTCTTCCATCTTCTTCTTCCTTCGATTCGCTTCTTCTTGCTCCGGTCTTCTCGTCCTTCTCGTCCGGCATCGGCGTCTCTTCTCGCAGGCCGCTCCTCGCAATGGGAGGCTCCCGCTCTGTGAGGCTTCGCTGCGGCTGACAGCTCTTTTATAACGGAGGGCACCTGGTGACCCCGCCCCCCTCTGACGTAATGGGGAAAGCCATAGGGAATTCCCCATGACGTCCCCGTGCGTCAGAGGGGGCGGGGTCACCAGGTGCCCTCCATTATAAAAGACCTGTCAGCCGCAGCGAAGCCTCACAGAGCGGGAGCCTCCCATTGCGAGGAGCGGCCTGCGAGAAGAGACGCCGATGCCGGACGAGAAGGACAAGAAGACCGGAGCAAGAAGAAGCGAATCGAAGGAAGAAGAAGATGGAAGAAGATGACGGAAGGAGAAGATGAAGAAAGGAAGACCAGAAGAAAGAAGATTTTAATAAAGGAATTGTCAAAGACCGTCTCCTGCCATTTTTACCATTTTTGCCACTTTTTTGGTGAAATGGTAGGGGTACTTTTGTACCCCCTTACCATTTCACACAGGGGGGGGGGGCAGGATCTGGGGGTCCCCTTGTTAAAGGGGGCTTCCAGATTCCGATAAGCCCCCCGCCCGCAGACCCCCACAACCACCGGCCAGGGTTGTGGGGATGAGGCCCTTGTCCTCATCAACATGGGGACAAGGTGCTTTGGGGGGGACCCCAAAGCACCCTCCCAATGTTGAGGGCATGTGGCCTGGTACGGTTCAGGCGGGAGGGGGGGCCGCTCTCGTCCCCCCCCTCTTTTCCTGCGGCCTGCCAGGTTGCGTGCTCGGATAAAAGGTCTGGTATGGATTTTGAGGGGGACCCTACGCCTTTTTTTATTTTTTGGCCGGGGTTTCCCTTAATATCCATCCCAGACCTGAAGGGTCTGGTATGGATATTTGGGGGGGACCCCACACCATTTTTTTTTTTTTTTTGGCTGGGGTCCCCCTTAATATCCATACCAGACCTGAAGGGCCTGGTTATTGAATTTGGGGGGACCCCTACGCTTTTTTTTTTTTTTTATATCAATGAATGACTGTTTTTTAAATAGCTTTTTTTTCTGCAAAAATTACACTTTTGTCATTCGAATCATTCGAATTCATTCGTTATATCTGCTATAATAATTTCTTTTGAATTAGTTGAAATTTGATATTGGTAGTTGGATTCGAATAATTTGGAGCTGAAATTCGTAAACGGAATTTTTCCTGCAAAAATGACACTTTGTCATTCGAATTCATTCGAATCCATTCGAATTCATTCGAATCATTCGGCGACGAAATTCGTAAACGGAATTTCGTATTCCGTACGGAATTCGTAAAAAAATTTCTACTTGCTATTGAGGAGACACCTGTGCGGACCGGGATTGCTGAAGGCCTGAAGCCTGGGCCTTGCAGCAGGTGGAGAGAGACTCTCACCCCTCAGAGTCAGCAGCAGCGGAGCGGAGACTTTTCCCTATAGTCGGTCGGTCGGAGAGAGGACCGGAACGCAGGGTCTGTGACGGAGGAGACCGGACGCCGCCATTGGAGGGATCGGAGCTGAGGACGGTACCCCAGGATTGGTGAGCGAGCTGAAAGGCTCATCATACTGTTACATTCACTTCTATGCCTATTGAACTGCCAAGGCACAATTTACCTCAGAGCAGCAAATGTTTCTTTCTGTGGATTACAAACACACCATTTAAAGCTACATGTGCACCACCTCTACAGTTCTCTTGCCGGTGAAGAACACTGTACTTATTCAAGGACTGAGCTCTATTGCTAGGGATCAGGCCTGGTCCGTTAGGTAGGCGCAGATAGATTTATTGCACCTCAGAGGTGCATAGCAGACGGTCGCTACACTTGGCGCTCCGTTCCCCATTACTATCCTGATACATATATGTGTACATGTTTAAGTGCATATTGCAGGGACCTGCTAAAGTATTGTAAGTCAAATGTTTAAATGCATGTTACTATTTCTTTTCTTACTGCCAAAGTAAAGCCAGTTATTCTTATCTCAGCAGTCTGCTTGTGAGTTTGAATCAATTACACTTAGAGTATAAGTGATATTTATATGTGCATAGATACATACCCCTTTACTAACTGTGCCAGAGCGGGTAGAGCAAATTGCCGGGGGTTGGTGGAGCTGTACTCAGGGACCCAAAACAAACCAGCGGCTCTCTTAACTGGGGGTATCGCTACATCTCTTATTTTGCATAATCTTGTTCTGCAAGTCACTGTTCACAAGACTTCACATATCAAACAGGATGCTTCATTAAAATTCTTAATTTGTTTTGTAGGTTAATGCCAACGTGTTTTGGCAAGTATCTAGTTTAACTAATGTGTTACAAGAACATGAATTTATCACTTCTATAAAACAATATTAACCACTTTCCCCCCAGTTTTACTGCTACAAGGCAGCCGCTCTGTGCAAAATCATGTGTGTGTATATATACTTTAGTGCATCCGGAAAGTATTCACAGCGCTTCACTTTTTCCACATTTTGTTATGTTACAGCCTTATTCCAAAATGGATTCAATTCATTATTTTCCTCAAAATTCTACAAACAATACCCCATAATGGAAACTTAAAAGAAGTTTGTTTGAAATCTTTGCAAATTTATTAAAAATAAAAAACGAAAAAAATCACATGTACATAAGTATTCACAGCCGTTGCTCAATACTTTGTTGAAGCACGTTTGGCATCAATTACAGCCTCAAGTCTTTTTGAGTATGATGCTACAAGCTTGGCACACCTATTTTCAGGCAGTTTCTCCCATTCTTCTTTGCAGAACCTCTCAAGCTCCATAAGGTTGGATGGGGAGCGTCGGTGCACAGGCATTTTCAGATCTCTCCGGAGATGTCCAATCAGATTGAAGTCTGGGCTCTGGCTGGGCCACTGAAGGACATTCAGAGTTACCCAGTAGCGAATCCTTTATCTTGGCAGTGTGCTTAGGATCGTTGTCCTGTTGGAAGATGAACCTTTGCTCCAGCGCGCTCTGGAGCAGATTTTCATCAAGGATGTCTCTGTACAATGCTGCATTCATCTTGCCCTCGATCCTGACTAGTCTCCTAGTTCCTGTCTCTGAAAAACATCCCCACAGCATGATGCTGCCACCACCATGCTTCACGTAGGGATGGTATTGGCAAGGTGATGAATGGTGCCTGGTTTCCTACAGACATGACGCTTGCCATTCAGGTCAACAAGTTCAATCTTTGTTTCATCAGACCAGAGAATTGTGTTTCTCATGGTCTGAGTGTCCTTCAGGTGCCTTTTGGCAAACTCCAGGTGGGCTGTCATGTGGCTTCCGTCTGGCCACTCTAAAATACAGGCCTGATTGATGGAGTGCTTTAGAGATGGTTGTTCTTCTGAAAGGTTCTCCTCTCTCCACAGAGAATCACTGGAGCTTCGTCAGAGTGACCATCGGGTTCTTGGTCACCTCCCCGACTAAGGCCCTTTTCCCTTAATCGCTCAGTTTGCTGGGAGGCCCGCTCTAGGAAGAGTGGTGGTTCCAAACTTCTTTCATTTATGGATGATGGAGGCCACTGTGCTCATTGGGACCTTAAATTTTCCTGTACCCTTCCCCAGATCTGTGCCTCAATACAATCCTGTCTCGGAGGTCTACAGACAATTCCTTGAACTGCATGGCATGGTTTGTGCTCTGACATGCACTGTTAACTGTGGGACCTTATATACACAGGCCTTTCCAAATCATGTCCAATCAACTGAATTTACCACAGATGGATTCCAATCAAGTTGAAGAAACATTGTAAGACTGGGTTCACACTAGTGCAAACGCGAATCCAATTCGCAATAGCAGGAGACTGTGACTGGCTCCCGGTTCACATATCTCCAGTGCGAATTTGCACCGGGTCCTTTGCGTCTTTTGGTCCATTTCAAGTCCGAATTCAGCCCAAAATTAACAGGACGCACCGGACCCCTGCTGTGAGCCGCATGTGGCTTAGATATGAACCCAGCCTGAATTTTGAGGAAAATAATTAATTTAATCTATTTTGAAATAAGGCTGTAACATAACAAAATGTGGAACAAGTGAGGCACTGTGAATAATTTCCAGATGCACTAGTACGTGATTCTGCACTTACGGGTTTTGGGTGCGAGTGTGTGCTGCCAGCAGCTCGCTCCCGCTGTGATTTTACACAGCGGGAGCCGATCAGCGGGTCCCGCAGACCTGATGTCCACCGTAAGCTGTCAACCGTTCGGTACTATGTAAACAAGGCAGACTGTCGTTTCGTAAGTCCAGAAGACATTGATCCTGTGTTCCTGTGAAGAAGAAACACTGATTCATGTCTTCAAGTAGTAAAAGCACCTCCTTTGCAGTTGGCATTTATTCCCTAGGCACACATTTAACACATCACTCCTGATGGTAACCCCTTCCCAACCAGTGTCATTAATACAGTGACAGTGCATATTTTTTAGCACTGATCACTGTATTAGTGTCACCAGTCCCCAAAAAATTGTCAGTTAGGTGTCCGTTTTGTCTGCCGCAATATAGTAGTCCCACTATAAGTGGCTGATCACCAACATTACTATATATGTATCCAATAGTTTGCAGATGCTGTAACTTTTTACCAAAAATATGTAGCAGAATACATATTGGCCTAAATTTCTGAGGAAATTTGATTTTTTTAATTTTTTTATTTGAGGAGGCCTTCCTCCTGCCAATCCAAGTTGAGGATTGGGGAGGGCCCTCTGAATACTTCAGACAACTCCACTTTGCCTCTCCTCCTGTCTTTCCAAGAGGTTCCAGAACGTACTGGAAATAAGTGGGAGGTCTCAGTGATGCTGCCTGTAAGTGGTCCAGCTCTCCCTGGATTTATACCAACTCAGAAACAAAAACAAGCAGGCCTGGCTGCCTACACTGACCAAAAAAAAAAGCTCTCACACCTAGTACACTAGAGGGTACTACGCATATTTGAAATCAGATCTTCTGGATTTCTGCCAGTCATAGGCTGTGTCACACCCCTCCAGTCTATAGTCACATGGGCTGCTCAGATATGATAGGGAGAAAATGCTCGGCATAGAAACTCACTGAAAACTGAGCATGTGTAGAGTTGCCACCACAGTTGCAAAATCCCTAGCTGAATTGGGGACATGGACAGAAGGGAGAGATTGAGAGCAGCAGGAGCAACCGTTTTTTTTTGCAGAATACAGAAAGCAAATCCCATAGTGACTGAGCATGAACACCATGTAATACACCATTTACTGATAGTTTTGTTATGATGTGGAATTAGTCTGGTCATAGGGGGGAAATTAGAGATGAGGATGGAGTATTATTTATTGCCACTAAAACCCTGTGCCAAACATTACCAGTTTTAAAGTACTATGTGCCATTTACAAAATTATGGGTTGATATTTTATATTGAATAAATGCAAGTTTATCCCAATTGAACTGCATTTTTTTTTTTTTTTTTTACTATAAGTGTCCATTCACACAGGGGCAACACGACTTCCAGCGTGACTTTGGGAGGCAACTTGGACACGACTTGATTATGAATCACAGCGCGACTTGGGGCAACTTACAAGGCAACTTGAAGTTGCCTCCAGGACAGGGGACTTTGCCAGTGGCCAATCACATAATAATCAGCTCTGTGGGAGGGAGGGGTTTGCCTAGAAAGTTGCCTAGAAAACTATTTTTCCTTCCTGGAAAGTTGCTTCAGTTAAGACAGGGGATCCGACTTGAAGGCAACTTCCATTGAAATCAATGGGTACAAGTTGCCTAGAAGTCAGATTGAAGTAGTACAGGAACCTTTTTTGAAGTTGGAGCGACTTCAGTAGTGTGCATTAAAGAGGAAGTAAACCTTCCTCAAAAAAACGGAACCTGCAAGGCAAAGGCATAATGAGCTAGTATGCATAGCATACTAGCTCATTATGAATGACTTACCTGAGAACGAAGCCCCCGAAGCGGTCCTCATCCAAGATCTTCTCCGCCACCATCATTCCCGGAGTGACTTCCGGGTCTCGCCGCTCCAGCGCTGTCATTCGCTGGAGCGGCGATGACGTCACTCCCGCGCATGCGCACGAAGGCGGCATATTGCCGTGATCTCGGCATGCGCAGTGCGCCTGCGCGCCGCTGTCTACGGCGCATGCGCCGTACACAGCGGTGCCTGTTTTTTTCTAAATATCTCCTAAACCATGTAGGTTTAGGAGATATTTATTGGACCTACAGGTAAGCCTTAATCTAGGCTTACCTGTAGGTCAAAGTGGTTTGTAAGGGTTTACAACCAATTTAAGATGGCTCTCATTCACTTACATTGATTTTATCATGTCGCGGGACTTGAGGCAACTTGGGGCGACTTCAAGTCGGATCCAAAGTTGCCCCTGTGTGAATGGACTTTTATGCCCCGTACACACGGTCGGAAATTCGACGGAAAATGTCCGATCGGACCATGTTGTCGGAAAATCCGGCCGTGTGTGGGCTCCATCGGACTTTTTCCGTCTGAATTTTCAGATTGAAAAAAATTGAGATCCTGCTCTCAAATTTTCCGACAACAAAGTCCGATCGGACCTTAGAGGATTCCGACGGACAAAGTGCCACGCATGCTCAGATCAAATTATGAGACCAAAGCTATTGGCTACTAGCCTCTACGTAGTTCCGTCGTACGCAACGAACGTCACCACGTTCAGAATGATCGGATTTTCCGTCAACTTTGTCCGACCGTGTGTATGCAACACCAGTGTCGGAAAAAATCCGATGGATTTTGTGGTCGGAATTTCCGTGTGTATGGGGGCTTACTGTTCTTGTTGATGTTTAATACTGTGTACTTTTTACTAAACAAAAAGTTTGAAAGCTTGGAGTCTTCTACTTAATGATAATTCAAAAACAATATTGTTTTGGTGGATTTTTGCCAAAGTCTGTTAAACAAAAAAAAATTGCCTTTTAATATCTTTCAGATCTGAAATTTATTGACACCCCCAGACCTGGTTGGCATAAGACCCATAGGGCATACGACTTACAAAACAACATCTACATTCAATGGAAGAAACATGGACATCCGTTTGTAGCTCCAAACTTCTACAGTGTCAGAGATCACTCCTACATCAGCAGTGAACTCGACCGGCTTGCTGGCGGCTCCAACACAATCGTTGTGATAGGTGTAGGACAGCACTTCCGGCCCTTTCCCTTCCCCCTTTTCATCAAAAGACTTCTCAGCATACGAAGTGCCATAGAGAACTTGTTTTTACGAAGTCCGGATACGAAGGTTATCATAAAGACTGAGAATACCAGGGATTTTGAGCAAGATGTTGAGCGATTCAGTAATTTCCATGGTTATATTCAGTACCTCGTATTAAAGGACATCTTTAGTGGACTTAATGTTGGGATGGTAGACGCTTGGGACATGACCACAGCATTTGACTCTAGAATTCTCCATCCACCGGAGCATGTTGTTAAGAATCAGATCAACTTGTTTTTGTCTTATATCTGTTAAAGGAGAAGTTTGGGCTCAGTTAAAAAAAAAAAGAAAAAAACAACATACCTCTATGCTGCAGCATCAGTGTCACACTGCAGCTGTCCCATGCCACTTTTGAGCGATCAAATGATGAGCACTCAGGTCTGCTTACAGGTACAACTGTCCACTCTTCTTCTCCAGAGCTCACTGGAATGCCAGGGTAAGAAGGAGGGCTCTGTTTCTCAGCTATGGGCTGAAAGGCAGGGCCAGTTGTCACGCAGGCATCTGGGTGGATCCTTGCAAGGTGACAGTATCTCTTAAAGGTTCAGGTTAGGGTTAAGCAGTGTTGGTCATCTTACTTTAAAAAAGTAATTTAGTTAAGTTACAAATTACTTCTCCCAAAAAGTTACTACATTGGAAAAGTAATTAGTTACTCAGCAAAGTAACTGTCTTTTTTTTTTAAATATTCTATACGTGTAACTAAGGGGCGGGTCTAGTATTACTGTAACCAAGGGGCGCATTTATTATTATTGTTATATATCGTGTAACCAAGGAGCTGCTCTATTATTACTCTAACCAAGGGGCAGTTCTGTTATATTGTGTAAGCAAGGGGCGGGTCTATTATTATTATATTGTGTAAGGGGCGGGTCTATTATTATTATATTGTGCAAGGGGCGGGTCTATTATTATTATTATATCGTGTAAGGGGGCGGATGGCTACAGAAGAGGACGAATGTTAAATTGATGGGCAGAGCTCGATATATAACAATAATAATAAATGTGCCCCTTGGTTACAGTAATACTAGACTCGCCCCTAGTTACACGATAGACGCCCCTTGCAGAGTAGCACGAGCATCATGAGGGTGCGGCATCGCCTCGTACAATTACATGTTAACTGCGCCTGCGCTGTGTAGAGTTCACTCAGAGCTGTTTAGTTTCGGCAGCTTTCGGAAGCTCCGTAGTCCTTCGTACTGCGCAATCGCTGCGCCTGCGCAGTACAGGGGGTCCTTATCCGGCGGGGGAACTTTTTTGGCAGGACACCGGAATTACACTACCGCCATCTAGTGACGGTAGATGTAATTGGGGTAACTAAGCCAAAGTAATGGGAACTGAGTTACCATGAGGGGAAAAGTAATCAGTTAGATTACTCGTTACCCTCTAAAGTAACTGAGTTACGTAACTCAGTTTATTTTAACTCAGTTACTTACATCACTGGGGTTAAGCCTAGTACACAAGGACCAAATGTCAGGGAACATTGGCTAGTTCAATAAAAAAAGTCTGACATTTGGCCCATGTGTATGGCAGTCGGTCCGACAGAAGCCAATCGAAGGGTCATGACCAAAAAAGGTCTGACGACTGGGTCCCGATCAGCGCTCTCAGCCAATGACTGAGAGCGATGACCGGAGTGTTCTGGCCCTCTGTCAGAAGACAATAGAAAAGCAGGGGAGACCGCTGCACTAACTTTGGATTTGTTGGTAAAGCGGGTCCAACCTGAGCTGTCAGTGTGTACTAGGCTTTAGGCTTTGGAAAGTGAGATAAAGTTAGATGGTACGTTAGGTGTTAGATCAGATTAAGAGTTAAAGTGACATTAAACTCTGGTTTAAAAAAAAAATAATAATATATATCAGCAGAAAGCACTTTTTTTGAGTTAAGAGTACATACTTGAATAGAATATACACTATATTACCAAAAGTATTGGGACGCCTACCTTTACACACACATGAACTTTAATGTCATCCCAGTCCTAGTCCGTAGGGTTTAATATTGGGTTAGCCCACCCTTTGCACCTAAATCAGCTTCAACTCTTCTGGGAAGGCTGTCCACAAGGTTTAGGAGTGTGTCTATGGGAATGTTTGACCATTCTTCCAGAAGTGTATCTGTGAGGTTAGGCACTGATGTGGACAAGAAGTCCTGGCTCGCAGTCTCCACTCTAAATCCGACCGTGTGTGGGCTCCATTGTAATTTTTCCATCAGAGTTTTCGACGGAAAAAAATTGAGATCCTGCTCTCAAATTTTCTGACAACAAAATCCTATCGGACTTTTTCCGATCGTGTATAGAGAATTCCGACGGACAAAGTGCCACGCATGCTCAGATCAAATTACGAGACCAAAGCTATTGGCTACTAGCCTCTACGTAGCTCCATCGTACGCAACGAATGTCACCACGTTCGGAATGATCGGATTTTCCGACAACTTTGTCCGACCGTGTGTATGCAACACCAGTTTCGGACCAAATCCGTCGGACAAAATCCTACGGATTTTGTGGTTGGAATTTCCGACCGTGTGTATGGGGGCTTATTCATCTCAAAGATGTTCTTTCGAATTGAGGTCAGGACCCTGTGCAGGCCAGTCAATTTCCTCCACCCCAAACTCGCTGGAAGGGAATTCCACATCCTTGCCGCTCTTACAGTAAAGAACCCTCTATGTAGTTTAAGGTTAAACCTCTTTTCTTCTAATTTAATGAGTGTCCACGAGTCTTGGTAAACTCCCTTCGTAAACGCGAAAAATATGGTATTTTGTATATTGAAATCATATCCCCTCTCAAGCGTCTCTTCACCAGAGAGAATAAGTTCAGTGCTCGCAACCTTTCCTGATGACTAATATCCTCCAGACCCTTTATTGGCTTTGTTGCCCTTCTTTGTACTCGCTCCATTTCCAGTACATCCTTCCTGAGGACTGGTGCCCAGAACTGGAAAGCATACTCCAGGTGCTGCCAGACCAGAGTCTTGTAGAGCTGGAGAATTATCGTTTTATCTCTGGAGTTGATCCCCTTTTTAATGCATGCCAATATTCTGTTTTTCAGGTCCTTTTCCATCCTAGATTCCCCCAGAGGTTCTCCCCCCCAGTGTATAAATTGCCACCCAAATGCATTATTTTACATTTTTCTACATTAAACCTCATTTGCCATGTAGTTGTCAACCCCATTAATGTGTTCAGATCTTTTTGCAAGGTTTCCACATCCTTCCACAAGTTATTGCCCTGCTTAGCTTAGTATCGTCCACAAATACAGAGATTGAACTGTTTACCCCATCCTCCAGGTCGTTTATGAACAAATTAAATAGGATTGGTCCCAGCACAGAACCCTGGGGGACCCCACTACCCACCCCTGATCATTCCGAGTACTCCCCATTTATCACCACCCTCTGAACTCCCCCCTGTAGCCAGTTATCAATCCATGTACTCACCCTATGGTCCATGCCAACGGACCTTATTTTGTACAGTAAAACGTTTATGGGGAACTGTGTCAAATGCTTATGCAAAATAGCGACATAATATCAACCAAAAATCCAGAAAACACACATGATGCAAATGTTATAAATTGAGTTGCAGTTCAAGGAGTAAAATAAGTATTTGATCCCCAAGCAAAACATGACTTAGTACTTGGTGAAGAAACCCTTGCTGGCAAGCACAGAGGTAAGACATTTCTTGTAGTTGGATACCAGGTTTGCACACATCTCAGGAGGGGTTTTGGTCCACTCTTCTTTACAGATCTTCTCTAAATCCTTAAGGTTTTATGGCTGTCGCTTGGCAACTCAAAGTTTCAGCTTTACCTATAAATTGTCTATAGGATTAAGGTCTGGAGACTGGCTAGGCCACTCCATGACCTTAATGTGCTTATTTTTGAGTCACTCCTTTGTTGCCTTGGCGGTATGTTTTGGGTCATTGTCATGCTGGTAGACCCATCCACGACCCATCTTCAGTGTTCTGGCTGAGAGTAGAAGGTTCTCATCCAATATTTTACAATACATAGCCCCGTCCTTTGGCCCCTTAAACCTTGGTCCCTTCTACCTTTAGCAGAGAAACACCTCTGTGCTTGACTGTAGGGATGGTGCTCTTCGGGTCATAGTCAGCATTTTTCTTCCTTCAAACACGGCACAAGAAGGCACATGTACAGGCCCCCAGAAATATGTAAAATGGGAATACCACTAGTAAAAGATGTAGTACTCACCCTATAGGTAAGGGGGTGTTGTCCTAAACATATACAGTATCTCACAAAAGTGAGTACACCCCTAACATTTTTGTAAATTTTTTATTATATCCTTTTATGTGACAACACTGAAGAAATGACACTTTGTTACAATGTAAAGTAGTGAGGGTACAGCTTGTATAACACTGTAAATTAGCTGTCCCCTAAAAATAACTCAAAACACAGCCATTAATGTCTAAACTGCTGGCAACAAAAGTGAGTACACCCCTAAGTGTCCAAATTGGGCCCCATTACCCATTTTCCCTCCCGGTGTCATGTGACTTGTTAGTGTTACAAGGTCTCAGGTGTGAATAGGGGGCATGGGTGTTAAGTTTGGTGTTATCGCTCTCACTCTTATACTGGTCACTGGAAGTTCAATAAAGCACCTCATCGCAAAGAACTCCGAGGACTTGAAAAAAAGAATTGTTGCTCTACATAAAGATGGCCAAGGTTATAAGATTGCCAAGACCCTGAAACTGAGCTGTAGCACGGTGGCCAAGACCATACAGCGGTTTAACAGGACAGGTTCCACTCAGAACAGGCCTCGCCATGGTCGCCCAAAGAAGTTGAGTGCACATGCTCAGCATCATATCCAGAGGTTGTCTTTGGGAAATAGATGTATGAGTGCTGCCAGCATTGCTGCAGAGGTTGAAGGGGTGGGGGGTCAGCCTGTCAGTGCTCAGACCATACGCTGCACACTGCATCAAATCGGTCTGCATGGCTGTCATCCCAGAAGGAAGTCTCTTCTAAAGATGATGCACAAGAAGGCCCAAAAACTGTTTGCTGAAGACAAGCAAACTAAGGATATGGATTACTGGAACCATCTCCTGTGGTCTGATGAGACCAAGATAAACCTTAAACTTATGGACAGTCTTGAGGCACCCCATCCTAAAATGTAAAATCTATTCCAATTGTTTTACATAATGCAGCAACATCCACACATGTAGGAGACCCAACGTTAGAGATGCAAACTAGTACTGACTAGTATTCCAATGTTTCTCTTCTTCCTCCATTTTTCTCCATCCCTCAGCTAATATGACTCCAAAGCTGATGGAGAGAGGCAAGGGAGGGTCAAACAAGAATGCTATGTAAACGACTAACATCCTTCTTATCAACTGATGATGTCATGGGTCGTTAGGAGGTTGGCAGCTAGATGGTCGCAATGCTGCATGATGAAAACCTGTGGCTTTGTGTAACTAAGGCTGCATCCACCCACCACCTTGTATACAATTTTTGGGCAATTTTAAGGCATTTTGCCAAGGCACCCCTGAAGAAATCTCAGGGAACCCCAGGGTGCCTGGTCACCCTGGTTTTCATGGAGTTATAGCAAACAAATTTTCAAAGGCTTTTTTTTTCTAGTGATATCAAGAATAATATTATGTTTGTTGTTGTTGTTGTTTTTTGTTTTTTTTGGTGTAAGTTACCACAACGCCATTATCTCATAGTTTTTAGGTTTGAAGATACAACTATGTTGGTGTCCCTTGTTAATTTTACATTGTATTTTTTAAAATATAACTGCCTACTCCCAAACTGTCAGTTGAAGTAAAACACAAGTATTATTCTCCACAATTTTTTTATTGTGCATTAAAAAAAGAAAACAAATAAAATTAGACATGCTATCTGCCAATCGAACTTAACCATAAAGTGCATTCTATGCATCCAAAAATATAGAAAATATACCAAATCAAATCATTAGTCAACCAAAAGATAAAATAAAAGCCTCATGCATGTGTCCTGCTTCTTAAAGTGGAAGTAAACCCCCCTATCGTTTTCAGCCAAGGAAGCTGCCATCTTTTCCTCCGTTTAATCTTCAACTGCCACAGTACTGCACATGTGATCCGTTATGACACCAGCCATTGGATGGTTTGACTGTTTGGTTGAGAGCACAGCCAATGTGAAGTTAGCATTCACGGCATGCCTTTTTTTTTTAGACTGTTCGATGGGTTTACTTCCACTTTAATATCAAGAATATAAATGCCAAGAGTTGGCGAAAGCAGCGGTCCGTCATCCAGCGATAATTCCAAAAAACATCTGGTTTATTCTTCTGGAGCTCCCGCAGCAAAGGCATATGACATAATTGGTCACAATTAATAAAGCAACCAATTTTTGGTCCAAGAACTCCTCCTCCTGTTCCTGGACTGGACTTGGATCAAAGCAATAACTCTAAGGCCAATAATAAATAACACGTTATCTCCTCTGATTCTGCAACATGGCTGGTTGACGAACAGCCGTTAAGAAACAAATTTAAAAGCACGAAATGAAAAGTGCGAATCAACACTCACCAAAATTCTACTAATACGAAATTAGCAGAAAGAGCGCAAAGAGTGATGCCTGACAATTGAACTTCCTCTTTTTCAGCTCGTAGTATGTCTAGTACGATACTACATTTGTGTTTGTTGGCCGACAATTGTGTACCGTTTGTATGCAAGACAAAATCCAGGCACATGCCTTTGGACAAAAGTCAGAGGTTTTGTCTGCAGAAAATCTGATCGTGTGTACGGAAAACACTAGTATTTTTTTTAGTTAGTGGTCATCTATTCCTACATCTTGTCCAACATGTGCAGATATTTATGTATGTTTGTGTATTAGGGATGCTGAGGCTTGAATTAGTACTAATTCGGAGGCTGTTTTCCAAGTAATAGGGAAGACACAGATGTTATATCAGCCCCCACAACCCCCTTGTATACAACAGACTAGAGAAGTGCTTCGTAGAGTAAAATCAAAAAACACATTGTTTCTGCTTATGGTTGTACTACAAAGTTTTACCAATGGGTGCTTCCAAACTTATAGTTGCTGGCTAAAGGTAAAACCTGAGAAGAAGGGGTATCCCAACAAGCATGAGATTTCAGGGATAGATGGGAGAAGAGAGGTTGGGTTTGGATTTATCAGAAAGGCTAAGGCCATCCCTTTGAATCTCAGGTCCCAGCTATTTAGTTGTAATGCCGCGTACACACAACGGTTTTCCCGTCGGAATAAACTCTGAAGGTTTTTCTGACGGAGTTCCGACAGAGTTCCACTGAAATTGTCTTGCCTACACGCGATCACACCAAAGTCTGACCGTCTAGAATGCGGTGCCGTACAGCACGTACGACGGGACTAGAAAACGGAAGTTCAATAGCCAGTAGCCAATAGCTTCCGTCTCGTACTTGCTTCAGAACATGCGTCGTATTTGGTCCGTCGGAAAACAGCATTACAGACGAGCGGTTTTCCCGATAGGAATTGATTCCGTCGGAAATATTTATTATCTATTTCTAGGTCCATCAGAAGTCTGATGAGGCACACACACTATCGGAATATCCGATGAAAAGGTTCCACCGGACTTTTTCTGTAGGACATTCCGCTCGTGTGTACGCAGCATAAGAGTCAGAAGTGGAGTGTATTCATTTGTGATTGGGAACATTGATCAACTGTGAATTAGATGTGAATCAGTTGTGAATTCCAGGCATTTGGCGTGTTGCATAGTATCGTCCTCTATTTTTATACTTTTGACGGAAGAGACTTGCCTGGCGCAAACTGATGAAATTACCTCTGTCTAGGCAAAGTCATTTGACACCAGCTCAAGAACTGCTTTTTAACTACTTCACTACTGCTGTACATTTAGAAACAGTGGTGGATGTGTATTTCTGAGGTGCTGTTTCTAAGTGGCACTTTAGAAATGACACATGGGTGGTCAGTGCGCCTGTGAATGGCTGTGACCTGAGCTGTAATCAGACGGCTATGATCACAGGCAAAGTGTACAGAGACACTATAGCCCTAGAAGCTCACCTCCACTCCAGGGAATTGGTTTTCCTATACACTTCCTACCAACGTAATTTATTACCGGTACTTATTTGTGACTTTTGCCAATATCCTGGGACTGCAATATATCTAATCCACATATGCATACATTATCCTCTTGTTTCGGACTTCATTGATGCACCAGTGAAATACCACATTGATCCTTTCATTGAGCAAGTCTGGCTCCGTTGGGTCTTTGATTACTTTCCACACCGTGGTCTCCTTGCTGCCTTTAGATCATTACATATTAGTATGCTTGTGGATGGATGAATGCCTGTGGTAGCTGTGTCCTCTGACCATGTTGTCATATTTTAATTGAATATATGGTGGAGGTGTAGCTCTCATAATTATAATTTTTGTGTGTTTTTTCAATAAAGTCTTTTGTATTTTTGTAATATCGGCTGTTCCTCATTGATGAATTGCTTTTGGACTCTTTACCCATTTATACATATGCTAGACACCAGGTTTTGCACGCTCCAGTTTTAGTAAATCAACCCAATGGTCTACTACCACTTGTTGTTTCATTCGTTTAACATATGGGAAGGAAACTCTACCTGTTGATTTCAGTCACAGTGGATTTGGAGGAGCTTCATGCCCATATTGTAAACAAAACTGACTACTTTATCTGGTTAGTACAACACTTATGCCACGTACACACGGTCAGACTTTCCGGCAAAAAAAGTCAGATGGAATCTTTTCATCGGATATACCGATCGTGTGTGGGCCTCATCGGACTTTTTTTTTTTTTTTTCGAAAATTCTGACGGACCTAGAAATAGAACATGTTTTAAATATTTCCGACGGAACCAAATTCTGTATGCTGTTCCGACGGACCAAAAACGACGCATGCTCTGAAGCAAGTACGAGATGGCAGCTATTGGCTACTGGCTATTGAACTTCCTTTTTCTAGTCCCGTCGTACGTGTTGTACGTCACCACATTCTAGACCGTCGGACTTTGGTGTGATCGTGTGTAGGCAAGACAGTTTCAGCGGAACTCCTTCGCAAAAACCTTTGGAGTTTATTCCGACGGGAAAACCGGTCGTGTGTACGCGGCATTAGAGTAAGGATCAATGTGTGTCCTCCCTCTCGGTGATGGTCTTCATTGCAACACCTACTGTTTGGATCACTGAAATCGTTTGGAACTTTTGACATATGGACTTTATATTGATATTCAATTAACACACTATTCACTTGGTGTTTTTATAAAAACGCTGCAATTTTGTTGCCATTTATGTTTAGTTTCCCATAGACATTTTGTGCTGGCTGCTTATATTATTAACCATTTCATTTATATATACACCCACTTCAACGAGCACAGATATGTTATGTTTTCTGATATATATGCTAATCCTGATTTTTATTGATCCTTTGTGGATGATTTCGGAGTGACGGTACGCATTTATCCAGGGTTTGGAACCTAATTCTATCCCCCTGGATTCAATAATTGAAGGTGATGCTTTGTTAACTATTTTATCCTTTGTTTATTAAGTGTACAGAGCGGATCCAAGCGTGTCTATACCTTGTGATTGCAGTAAAGCCGCCATAGATGGAGCAAAATGAGCTAAACCCCCCCATCAACACAGTCAGGGTTGGCAGGGGAATCCCTCCCGCCGAGCCATTGTGTTCTCCAGGCAGAGGGGAAGGGGCGCAGCGAAAGCCATCCCCGCTGGGAGAACACAGTGATTATTGTTAGTAGCTATATCAGTGGCTAGCAATAATCGCATGTAAAATCTGGCAGGCTGGTTGTACCCAAGTTGGCTGATCAACTTTGGTACATTTAGCCTGCCCATACATGGCTCGAATATCAGCCAGTCCCTGCTGAACTGGCAAAGATTCGAACTGTCTATGGCCGGCATAAGGCACAATCACAGAGATCACATATACAGACACTGTACTGTTTACGTTCAAGAATCTCTAATTTCCTCTCCAATTGGAGATAAAATGAGGAATGAATGAATGAGGGAATCATTCATTATCATCAGTACAGAATAATGAAGGGGTATTACAGGCAGATACATCAAGTGGTCAAAGTACTGTATATACAAAATCAAAGGTTTGATTTTGGGAAATTCAAAATGTATGGCCCCCAAGCCAATGCGAGTGCCCGCCGGGCTCCCACGATTGCCGCTGACACACGGAGAACCGGGATCTGTGTGTGTGTGTAAACACACAGTTTCCGATTCTCTGAGGGGAGAACAGACAGATTGTCTGTTCGTACAGAGTATGAACAGCGATCTGTCATCTCCCCTACACAGTCCCATCCCCCCTTCAGTTAGAACACACACTAGGAAACACATTAACCCCTTGATCGCCCCTAGTGTTAACCCCTTCACTGCCAGTGACATTTTTACAGTAATCAATGCATTTTTATAGCAATATATTAATGCCAATGGTCCCAAAAATGTGTCCAGAATTGTCCGACGTGTCCACCATAATGTTGCAGTCCCGATACAAATCGCAGATCGCTGCCATTACTAGTAAAAAATAATAATAAAAATGCCATAAAACTATCCCCTATTTTGTAGACGCTATAACTTTTGTGCAAACAAATCAATATATGCTTATTTTTTTTATTTTTTTACCAAGAATATGTAGAAGAATACATATCGGCCTAAACTGATGAAAAAATATGTTTTTTATATATTTTTGGGGGAATATTTATTATAGCAAAAAGTAAAAAGATAATGCGTTTTTTTTTTTCAAAATTGTCGCTCTTTTTTTGTTTATAGCGCAAAAAATAAAAATCGCAGAGGTGATCAAATACCACCAAAATAAAGCTCTATTTGTGGGGAAAAAAGGATGTCAATCTTGTTTGGGTGCAACGTCACACGACCGCGCAATTGTCAGTTAAATCGATGCAGTGCCGAATCGCAAAAAGTGCTCTGGTCAGGAAGGGGGTAAAATCTTCCGGGACTGAAGCGGTTAAAGAAACCTACATTCCACTCCAGAAAACACGGTAGTCATGCACAACGTGACAGATCATTATCTGCTGTATGTATTGCACAAGGTACAGATTGTGAATAAATATAGCAGTTCAAAAAAAAGAAAAAAAGATATTAGCAGTATTGCCCCGTGGCCTCAGTAAAAGTTAGTCTATCTGGGAGGTCATAACTGTTGCCTATGGGCTGTAAGGGTGGTCAATTTAACTATTATAGAAATAGAATAATCACCTATTTACATATTTTGATAGATTGTAATTTTCCTTTAAAGGATATTGTGTCCTGTTACAGCATAGGGGTTAATAAACAGTATGTAATGATATTATTTGGTCAATTAAATCCTTTCTATTTTTTTTACATGACATTATCTCTTTTTTCCACATATGTATGCAGAGTGCAGACCAAGCTATACAGCGAAACTGAGAATTACAGGCATTGGTTGAAGCCATATAAAGCGCTACCCCGGTACGGGCTGCTGGATTTTTGGGTCCTCCCTCACATGCACAGGCAGACAACAGGAATTTTCCAACATTCGCTCGGTAGGCAAGAACCAATCTAGGGTGTTTTGTTTTGTTTATTAAGGGATGAACTTGGATAAGGATGGGAAGGTATGGGATGCCCAGAACTGTAACTTGAATGCAAAATGAGGACTTTCTAAGTTTCTGGCTACTAAAAGTCACTATGCTGTCCTCCCATGGGATAAACTGATCAGCCAAACTGATAGCAAACAATATTCCAAAACTGAATGCAGATGCTCTCTCTTCATAGAAAATGCTAAACTGATCTTTAGATCCCCCAAGGTCTAGGGTAGCTGTACTGGCTTTAAGTGGCTCTAAGCTGTCTCTCGGTAGTAAGAAAGCTGGGTATTGCACCTGGCTGCTCCTCCTCAGGGTTGGGTGTAGTGTTTGAAGTTACTCAGTCCCTTAGGTGAATCCTGAGGCTCAAGCAACTTCTGCACAGACCTCCTCCTGAACAGGTCCTGGCCTTGGCTTCCAGGATCTAAGCCTACCTGAGGCTAGAAGGGATATGAGTTTTCAGTGGCTCCTGACTTTTCTCTCTGGCTCGCTCTCTCTCTCTCTGGCTCCTTCCTTCTGCCCAGGGGCAGAGCCCCCTAGCACAGGGGGTCCCTTCCTGGCAACTGGACCCTGGACCATGCATACCACATGGCCAGGCTTCAGAATATTTATGGTCCATCTCTCCACCTTCTGGGCCATCCTCACCCAGGAATTGGAGGAGACTCCATAAATTTTCAGGCCTAGTCTCTGCTACTCCGTCCTCTAAGTTCTAGAACACTCAAGCAGTTCCAGAAGACAGAGACGTAGTCCTTGGAGCTCTGCCAGCTAACTCTAGAGAGAGCTGTTAGTGATTTTTTACTTTAATGCAGAGAATGCATTAAGGTAAAAAACCTTTTGCTTTTAGAACCAATGTAAGCCATTTATTGTAGTCCTGTTAATTATGACCTCATGGACTTTACTACACCAGGTCTACTGGTCAGCATCAGATGACTCTCTAAGCCAGCCTTTCTCAACTTCTTACAACAGAAAAATCTTTGAGATAGTTTTCACATCTCAGGAAACCCCTGCTTAATTTAACTAATTGTGGGTCAGTGGAAGGAATGACTCCTAAATTTAGTGGTCAGTGGAGATAATGCCTCCTTTACAGTATTGGTCAAAATTCCACCCTACAGAAACTTAAAAGATCTGTCACGGGGTGTTGGATCTGAAAATATGCAGGCACCATCATATGGGGGGTCAACTTGCCACAGCTCAAGAAACCCCTAGCAACCTTTAGAGGAACCCTGGAAGAGAATGGCTGCTCTAAGTTCTTGCAGGTTCATATATTTTGCTTCGATGACGATATTATTCCAGGATTTCATAAGCAATAACATTTATCACTCCCGGAAAACCCATAAAATATTTTCATTGTACCTCCATAAATAAAGTGCATACATTACCTTATATAAAATAGATGCGCACCCATCTCTTAAAACCGGAAAAGAGGGGGAGGGTAGGAGCGTGAGGACAGTTGCTGAGGTTGTCCAAACATACACTCTAACCCAACAAAAGGACTCGGTACTGATACACATTAATACATTTTGGTAAAAATTAAATCATTTATTACATATTAAAAAAAAAACATACATAGATCCCAATAAAATTTCAAAAACGGTATACAGTTACTCAAAGGTTTCCCCAAGAAATATCTGATGATAGATTAACCAATCCTCTACTAGTTTCATGGTAAACAGACCGCTTTGTCATGAGGAATAATCTATAAAACAAACACCATGCACACAGTGCCCATCACAGTGCCAATCAGTGCCACACCATGCACACAGTGCCCAACAGTGCACATCACAGTGCCCATCAGTGCCACACCATGCACACAGTGCCCATCAGTGCCACACCATGCACACAGTGCCCAACCATGTACATCACAGTGCCCATCAGTGCCACACCATGCACACAGTGCCCATCACAGTGCCACACCATGCACACAGTGTCCATCAGTGCCATCCCAGTGCCATACAGAAATAACCACGTGGTTGTACACTATAGAAAATCTGCAGCATGTTGCATTGTAATCTATCTTACAGCTTCTAACAAACTGTGTGTGTGTGTGGTTGTGTGTTATGTACTGCTGGGACCATGAAGAATGAGCAGAACATACTTCCAAAGCCTGTCCTCCCTCCCCCTCTCTCTCTCTCTCTCGGGAGTAGCTGCCAGCCAGAACGAGGCTATGAAGAGAGGAGGAGATCATGTTCTGTGAAGGATAGGAGGGATGGGGGTGGGGCTGGGTGGGGCTGGGTGGGGCTGGGCAGGTCTAGGCATGTCTGTCTTAAGGCCCGTACACACGATCTGACTTTTTGACAACAAACATGCAAATTAGCTGTTTGGACCAACATCCGACCGTGTGTACGCTCCATCGGACCAACTTTTTCCAGGTTTCATCTGACTTTTGTTGGCTGTGCGAATGGACCAACTTTCTGCCAACAAAAGTCCGATGGACCAAAGTGCGACCGTGTGTACACAAAACCATCGGACTTTTGTACAAAGTACAAACACGCATGCTCAGAACCAATGCAAAAGATCAGACAACAATACAGAAGTTGACCAAAGGTGGCGCTGGTGTATTCGAACGTCCTCTTTTGAAGTGTCGTCAGTACGTTGAAACGTCACAACGTTCATGTTTGTTGCCTAAAAAGTCAGATCGTGTGTATGCAATACCAACTTGGGGCCAACGCCCTTTGGACAAAAATCCACGGGAAAGTTGGTCCAAGGTCCGATCGTGTGTATGAGGCTTAAGAACCACTTAAAGAACGATAGCATGATATACTCCATTTTGTTCAAGATGCAATTTTATGCTTTAAGAGTAAAATTGAAATTCTCACATATGAGCTTAAGTTGAAACCCACACATGTTTAAGCTGTTATCTATAGAATATGTTCTCATAGTTATTTTTACATGTATATATAGTCTGTGGACTTTGACCTAGCTTAGGCTTGCATTTGTTTTAGATAAAATAAGAACATCTGTTCAAGAATACATATACACTTGTAGTAAAAAAGATGTGAATTGTGACTAAGAGCCGGTTCACACCAGGGCGACACGACTTCCAGCGCGACTTTTGAAGGCAACTTGGACACGACTTGAGGAGCTACTTCAACACGACTGGGGACAACTTACAACACGACTTTAAGTCGCCCCAGGCCAGGCGACTTTGGCCGTGGCCAATCAGAGAATAATCAGCTCTGGAGGGAGAACTCCACACCACATTTTAAACAAAAAACCGGCATGGGTTCCCCCTCCAGGAGCATACCAGGCCCTTAGGTCTGGTATGGATTTTAAGGGCAACCCCCTATGCCCCAAAATCCATACCAGACCCTTATCCGAGCACGCAGCCTGGCCGGTCAGGAAAGGGGGTGGGGACGAGCGAGCGCCCCCCCTCCTGAACCGTACCAGGCCGCATTCCCTCAACATGGGGGGGGTGGGTGCTTTGGGGAAGGGGGGCGCCCTGCCAGCATCCTCCGGAACTGTGACATCATAGGGGGGCGGGGTCACCATGTGACATGAGCATGTGACCCTGCCTCCTTGTCCCTATATAAGTCACAACACAGCGCGTCTATGCCATTCCGGCCAGAGACAGCGACGAGTCAACATCGAAGAAGAAGAAGAAGAAGAAGAAGAAGAAGAGGAAGAAGAAGAAGAAGACGGCGCAGAAAGCGGCGACAGCGGCAAGAACAGAAGAGACCCCGGAAGACCCCCGAAGGCGGAACGAGGCCCCCAGACGACGACGGCGGCGACGACGAAGAAGAAAGCCGGGCTCCTCCGCTCATGAAAGAGCTAGGTAAAAGAGCAGAAGAGAGCGGAGGAGTCCGGCGATAAGACCCCCCAAGATGGAAGAAGACCCCCGGAGCAGTGCAATAAAATATTTTTAAAAAATTTGTGTTTTTTTTATTTACACTTTTACACCTTGGGTGAATGGGTAGGGGTACATCGTACCCCATACTCATTCACATAGGGTGGGGGGCCGGGATCTGGGGGCCCCTTATTAAAGGGGGCTCCCGGATTCCGATAAGCCCCCCCGCCTGCAGACCCCGACAACCAACGGCCAGGGTTGTCGGGAAGAGGTCCTTGTCCTCATCAACATGGGGACAAGGTGCTTTGGGGTGGGGGGCCGCATGCCCCCCATGTTGAGGGCATGCGGCTGGTACGGTTCAGGAGGGGGGGGGGGGCGCTCGCTCGTCCCCACTCCCTTTCCTGACCGGCCAGGCTGCGTGCTCGGATAAGGGTCTGGTATGGATTTTGGGGGGACCCCCACACTGTTTTTTTGGGCGTAGGGGGTTGCCCTTAAAATCCATACCAGACCTAAGGGCCTGGTATGCTCCTGGAGGGGGAACCCATGCCGGTTTTTTATTTAAAAATTGGCGTCCAGTTCCTCCTCAAGGAGACACTGTCGCGCCCATATAGATGGAGATCCGACTTTGAGGCGACTTCTATTGAAATCAATGGGTACAAGTCGCCTAGAAGTCGGATTGAAGTAGTACAGGAACCTTTTTTGAAGTCGGAGCGACTTCAGTAGTGTGCATTGAGACGGCTCCATAGATTAACATTACAGCGCAACTTGGGATGACTTGGGGCGCCTCGGGGTGACCTGAAGTCGGATCCTGAGTCGCCCTGGTGTGAACCGGCTCTTATGGTACCAGCTAATAAGTAAAATATTGACTAAAGCTATTTATACTGTAACACGTATAAGCTTAGTATACTCCTCCCATCTCCCCCTCCCTGTCCCCCTAGACGTGCATAAATATGTTTTCTGAGTGAGTAAAAGCAGATATCTAAGTATACACAACCAAGCGTCTCCTGTGTCACATTATTGATATCTCCAGGCCTGCTGGGGGGTCTACGGAAGTCTTCCTGCATTACCTGAACCTACCTGGGTGGTCGTAGAAGCCAAAATTTCCCTTCACCAGTGACAACCTTTTCAGGAAGTGAAAGACAGCTTGGCAAATTCAGATAAAGGGAAATAGAGTTGTCCCCGAATAACAGGAAGTAGTTGATTGTCTAGCTTAGATTAGACTTTCTGAGCTAAACAATCAGCTAGCCAGAAAATGAATAATATCAAATGAACGATATTTAACATACTAATAATAGGAAAATTTTCATTTTTGACTGTACTTCCACTTTAATTGTTACTGACATCCACATGCATCTGCTGAGATGTGTGTAGTCACAAAATTCACGGTAATGTGGCACAATGTTATTTTGAAAAAGGGCTCCACCTCCAATTTGTTTACCTTTGCAAAACAGGCTGATGTCCGGCTTAATGACCACAGTTGTCGGCAGGACTTTCATGCATGCCCCTTTACCTCCCCAGTGGGCAGAATTCAGTATAGGTGATGGTGGATATGACCTCAGGTGGGCATGATGTAAATATTTCGCCTCTATTTACATATCAATGCTGCCAGTCCGCGGCTATTTATACATTAATGCTGCTGCTTTTTACATATTAATGCAGGTTATTTACATGTAAACACAGGGTCTGCAGGTGGTATATCTGTACACGGCAATAGGGCAGAACTGGGCAGCTTTAGTAACAGAACGTCACACTGAGATATCAGGACACAGCACAGGACTAAATCTTTAAGCCCAGGGGGCGTGGTCAAGCTGGCGACCTGAGCGGACGTGCGCCGTGAGAGCTCCGCTCCAGCCTGGACTATTAATCCTAAAAATACCGGTGTTATCCCCCAAATTACACCCTGCTACCCGGCGGAGACCTCGGGTATGAGAAGAAACAAAACCAGCGCCAAACGGAAGACCCCTCTGGTGCCCGTACCTTCTCCCAAACAGCAGACGAGCAGGACACCTCTTCCCGCCGGCGCGCACATGGCGACGCAGACTCCAGCCCCGGACCCTTCAAAGCTGGAGGAAGACAGATTCCAAGCCCTAATGCAGGCTATCTCGGGATGCGAGACAGCCCTCACGGCAAAAATAGATGTCCTACAATCAGACGTGGGACTAATCCGCAGGGATATGGACAAGATCCGGGAGAGACTGGGGGAAGCGGAACGCCGCGTGGGGAACACGGAGGACGCCATTAGAGACCACCGGGCCTCCCTCCACACACTGCAGGTGAGGGTCAAAGCGCTGGAAGCCCGCGCGGAGGACAGCGAAAATAGGAGTAGGAGGAACAACCTCCGTGTGGTGGGCCTGCCTGAGGGGGCTGAGGGGCAGGACACCGTGGCGTTCACCGAACATATGTTCCGCACTCTCCTGCCAACCGCAGCCTTCTCCCAGCATTTCGCGGTGGAGAGAGCCCACAGGATGCCCCCGGTCCGGGGCCCGCCTGGGGCGCCCCCCCGCACGTTCATCCTCCGCCTATTGAACTTCCGAGACCGGGACTTGATACTCCGGGAGGCCAGGAAGATACCGGAGCTTAGATTTAACAACGCGAGGCTCATGGTGTTTCCAGATTATTCAATAGAGACCCAGAGACAGAGGAGGACATTCGACCATGTGAAGGCCCAACTACGCACAAAGAACATCAAGTACAGCATGTTGTTCCCGGCCCGCCTTCGCGTGATAGATGGTGAAACCACCCGCTACTTTACGACACCCGAGGACGTAGCCCAATGGATGGACACCCTGCCTGGACCGCGGTAACTGTATGATGCGCTCCAATTCAACTTTATACAATTGCTTATCTTTAGCTTTTTGCTCTGTGTCTCCACATTTGGCCGGGCCTGTCCCCCTGTCCCCTCTCCGCGCCAAATAGACCCTTTGGCGCCATATGACTGGCTGCAAGCAGCATCAAGCACTTGTCATTCCAAACCTTGACAAAGCGGTGGCTGCACCTTTCCCCTGTTCCCCCCCTGATGTGCCACCTCCTATTGCAATGAAAGACAGGGGAGGGATGGCCTTTATGCTGACCAGACTATGGTCCCTTCTGACTCCAAGTGAGCCATCCGCTACTCACCCCTGTCCCCCCCTTGGGCCCCTCCAAAAAGTAACTTTTCCTTTGTACCCGTCCCGTGGGGAGGAGAAACGCTACCACCCGGGGAGCTGGGAGGACAGGGAGCATGACGATGTCCCCAGACAGGATCCCTTGGAGTCACCTCTGGCCAGAAGATGCTGCTTGCCAGATCGCTCGAGATGATACACAGAACTGTAATGTATGGTCCTAAAAGACTGTGCCCTTAGCGGCTGCTAAGTGTTCCTTACTAACCTTCATTTTCCTTTTATTTTCTTTTTTTTTTCTACTAGTTAAACTTGGTAATTCCAAATGTTTTGCAACCGGTTATGCTAAAATGTTGCTCCAGGCTGGGGTCGGATGCTAGAGGCGATTTTAGATACTAGCCTCCAGCGCCGCCCGGGTACCTTTCAGGCATTCTCTGCGCCCCCGCAGGAGATCTACCTGACTTGCTCCAGTTGAGCTGATTTTTTGGTTTAGGGAATGGGCACTCCGAGTTCCCCAACGGCTGTGCAGGGTGGGGGGAGGGGGGGAGGGGAAGGAGGGAAGGGGTTATTTTTATTCAAATTTTTATTTTTCTTTAACACATGGTCACGGTATATGATTGTAGCAACAAATGACGGTATCTTGCAGAGGGGTATGGTCTATCAACAGCCTGCTAAGCTACAGAGAAACATCAGGTATAAGGGGGTGGCTGGGGTTAGAAGGTGGGTGGGATCCCTCGCGGGACCTAGAATTTACCACTCCCCTGCTGGTCACACACTTCAGACGCCACCATGGCCCAGCTGAAAATCATGTCATGGAATGTTAGGGGACTAAACGACAAACTCAAGAGAACCCTGGTCCTTACCTATGTTAAAAAATATAGCCCCCACATATGCATTCTACAGGAGACCCACTTAACTGGAAGCAGAGTGATGGGCCTTAAAAAACCCTGGATCGGACACTGTTATCACGCCACATACTCTAACTATGCGCGAGGTGTCAGTGTGCTAATCCACAAATCCCTGCCACATGAGCTGCTAGATGTAAAATTAGATCCAGGGGGCAGATACGTAATACTACACATGGTTATAGATACAATAGAACTAGTAATAGTTGGGCTGTATATGCCGCCTCCAGCTTCTATGACGCTCCTTCAAAAGTTGGTCCCTATCCTCTCCAGTTATCCGACAGACAACCTGCTCATTGCAGGGGACTTTAACATGGTGCTTAACCCCTCACTGGACAGATTGTCACAGAGCACTTGTGTGGACTCCCCCCTGTCCAAGTGGGCATCACTATACGGCATGACGGACGTATGGCGATGGAAGTACCCAAGCGACCGCGCCTACACCTGCCATTCTGCCTCCCATAGGGCTATGTCCAGAATCGATCTCATATTGGCCAGCGGTGGAATGCTCTCTCGGATAAAAACGATTGACATGCTACCGCGAGGAATATCAGATCATGCCCCCATGCTGTGCACTGTCCAGACCCGCACTCCGCCCTCGGAAAGGATCTGGAGATTATCCCGCTACTGGATCGCAGATCCGAGGGTGGAAGAAGAAATAGATGACCAGATCCAAACATTCTGGATGGCAAACGCAAACTCTGCGTCAGTGCACAGTCTCTGGGACGCCTTCAAGGCCTATATGCGAGGCTCCTACATAGCAACTATATCTAAGGTTAGGCGGGACTCCACTATTACACTCCAGGAGGCTGAGGCCACCGCCCATGAACTAGAAAATAGGTATGCCACTACCCATAACCCCGTTACCTATACCGATATGCAGAACGCGCTTAGAGAGGTAATGCTGATTAGAATCTCCCAAGCCAACAAACAGCAACTAGCGCAGACCCAACGCATTTTTGAGCAGGGGGGCAAGACTGGGCGACTATTAGCCTGGTTGGCCAAGGAACAACAACCCCTCACATCCATAGCTCGTGTTCGAGCTCTTGATGGGACGGTACTCATGGATCCCCTGCTCATAAATGCCCGATTTGCCTCCTACTATGAGGAGCTCTACTCCTCCAAAGCAAACTACACCACTCCTGAACTACACTCTTTTCTTGATAAAATAACCTTCCCTTCGTTAACTAGTGAGGCCCGAGAAAAACTCGACAGCGTAATAACCGAAAAGGAGGTTCAGCAGGCCCTGGGGGAGTTGCAGGCAGGTAAAACGCCAGGCACTGACGGTATCCCGCCGGAATTCTACAAACACTACGCAGAACAGCTAGTACCGAAACTACACCACACTATAGTTAAATCCCTAGAAGAAGGAACTCTGCCAGCATCCATGGCAGAGGCAATAATAGTAGTGATTGCTAAACCAGGCAAGGACCCTGAGCTATGCTCCTCTTATCGTCCCATCTCCTTGCTAAATGCCGATGCTAAGGTGCTCACTAAAGTGTTGGCAAGGAGGTTGAACGAGGTGATCCTTTCCCTGATACATGGGGACCAATCGGGCTTTATGCCCGGCAAAGGGACGGACATAAACCTACGACGGCTGTACACGGTGTTGGGATCTCATACACTCTTGGCCCCAGCGGATGCAGTAGCCTCCCTAGACGCTGAGAAAGCGTTCGATTCGGTTGAATGGAACTATCTTTGGGAGGTGCTGCACCGCTTCGGCTTTGGTCCACGGTTCATTTCATGGGTCAAGACCCTCTATGTCACCCCGCGAGCTAGGGTGCGCACGGGCTCGGTCATCTCCCCCCCTTTTCTCCTCCACAGGGGCACAAGACAGGGATGCCCACTCTCACCGGCGCTTTTTGCGCTGGCAATAGAACCTATGGCTATTCTAGTGC
Source organism: Lithobates sylvaticus (assembly GCA_028564925.1). Classification (NCBI taxonomy): domain Eukaryota; kingdom Metazoa; phylum Chordata; class Amphibia; order Anura; family Ranidae; genus Lithobates; species Lithobates sylvaticus. The sequence goes on along the minus strand of CM053037.1, from coordinate 45,707,361 downwards.
GCGAATCATCTGAGATTAGTGGCATCCCCTTGGGCCCTGTGGAGGAGAAAATCTCCCTCTACGCGGACGACACCCTCCTCTTTATAAGGGACGCGCCCACATGTCTTACTAAAGCCCTAGACCTCATTACCACTTTTGGCATCTATTCGGGCATACGGGTTAATTGGGGTAAGTCAGCCCTGTTTGCACTTCATCCCTCAAACGCTAATCTACCGATAGACACTCCTCTACAAATAGTCTCCCAATTTAAATATCTAGGTGTCACTATACATAGAGACTTGCGCCAATTCATCCCCCTTAACCTAGACGTGGTCGTGTCCTCCCTGGCCCAGAGATGTGCATCTTGGAAAACCCTCCCCCTAACGCCAGTGGGTAGAGTCAACCTAATAAAAATGTCAATTCTTCCCAAATTCATCTATCTGTTTCGGCAAACACCGGTTCACATCCCACAAACCTTCTTTAGGAAACTGAACAGTATACTGATAGCGTTTATATGGAACGGGGCTACACCCAGGATAGCACATAACACGCTGCAACTTCCTATTACACTGGGAGGCCTAGCGCTACCCTGCTTCCTGAAATATTACTGGGCAGCAGTCCTGGTGACAGTCAAGTGGTGGCTGGCTGAGGTCCCGCCTAACCCCGCGGCTAAGCTGGAGGCGGCACTGATAGGATCACACTCGGCACTACAGAATTTAATCTACAGGGGCTCTAAATCAACTCCCAATGTGACCCCCTCAATGAGGGTGACGCTGCGAGTATGGGACACGGTTAGAGGGAAAATAGTGAAACCACATACCTGGCCCCCAAACACCCCACTGTGGGACAACCCAAAACTCCCTCACTTTGGCACCGTTCCTGACCCGGCACTATGGGCGCGGAAAGGGATCACCACCCTGGCCGATATTGTCGCCGGCAGTGCAATACTTCCCTTCAACGACCTAAAGAGGAAACATGAACTACCCAACTACATGTTTTTCAGATATATTCAACTTAGACACGCATATTGTGCGCAGTTCCCCCGGCCTATCACTTTGGAAACCAACCCCCTAGAAGCCCTCCTCTCCAGGGACAGCGGTGAAAAACCACTGTCGACACTTTATTCTGAACTAATAGGCCTGGACACCTCTACGGTGTCCAGACTATTTGACAAGTGGAAGGCAGCTATCCCGGATCTAGCGGACGACGACTGGGAGGAGGGTATACAACAATACCTCCCTCTCATGATCTCGTCCCGGGACCGCTACACACAGCTCAGATTTCTACATCAGGCGTACTATTCCCCGAAAAGACTGGCGGGCATATATCCCAACAGGAGCGATCTATGCCCAAAATGTACAATAGCCACGGGGACCTTCATACATGTAGTTTGGTCATGTGAGCACTTACAGACATACTGGAGGGCTGTCACGGCTGAAATCAATGCGATAGGGCAGCTGCATGTCCCATGTAGTCCAATACCCCTATTACTTGGGGTAGTCGATACCCTGCAGACAACTCAAGCAAAAAAACATTTCGTCTTCTACACAGCCTTCTATGCCAGGAAGGCAATCCTCCTTAAATGGAATGACCCACGCCCACCTACAGTACCCCAGTGGAAGGCTCTAGTGGACGCAGCACTCCCAATGTATAAATTAACCTATCTGGGACGTAACTGCCCCAAAAAGTTCGAAAAAATATGGGCGTCCTGGGCACAGGAGCGACAGCTAGACCTTCCATAACACTCCACACTGTTGCTCCTCCAGAGACAACAATGACCGAAGAGACACAGGCTAAGACGTGGTGATCCTCTACTCCTAATGGTGGAAAACAGGGCTCCCGCACTACCTAATTGTTGGGGGGGAAAAGGGCTCTACTCAGCGGCCCATGGGATGGAATAATAGGCAGCACGGTGATTCTCCTGACTCTTGATTGCATGGTTTATATGATAAGGACTCTGCTGACAACTGTATATACCTGTGGAACATCAACGACTATTAATACTCTATGCCATCTAGACGTTAGCTGTTAGATGAACAATTGCTTATCTAGTTTATAGCTTCTCTCCTGAAAGATACCTCTTGTAATGTTTTGAAAGTGTACCAATGCCATAACCTGTCATGTACGAAATTTGAATAAAGTTTATTGTTAAAAAAAAAATCTTTAAGCCCAGGTTCACAGACGATCACAGACATCGAATGTGATTCGCACCTGCATCTGCGGTGCCGATCACATTCGATGTCTGTGAGATGTGAGTTCAGCCATACAGATGTATGGCTGAACTTGCATTAGATCTGCACAGAAAAAAAGTGCAGTTGTTTTTCCCTTGCACTAGAATCGGATTGCATGGGTGTTCTCATCATGGGTGTCCTCATCTATGCGATCCGATTCCTGTGCAATATCACAGTTCGCACTGTGATATGTAAACCGATCTGGGGGTGTCATTGACAATGTAATGACATCTGCAGCGGTTCGCAGAAGGCAGTGTGAACTGCCTGCGGGAGAGGAGCGATGCGGGAACCAACGCTCCTCACATCAGTGTGAAACTAGGCTCAGGGACAAGGGAATTTAAACTGGGCTAGTTGGCAAGCATGAGGCACCTGCACTGGGCCCCACAACAATGATGGGGCCCAGGGCAGCTGCCCCTTTTGCCCTGCCTTTAAGACAGCCCAGATGGTGCCTGCAACATGTTGATGTGTCATCATACATACAATGCCACCTTAGTGCTAACTGCTTTGCTATAGCCATGTTTCCTCTGCTGATTTTGATATTTTCTTGCTATGACTTACATCACAGTACTCATCATGACATTATTGTACTGACTTCTGCATATGTTCCAAGTCATTTTGACATCTCTATATTTTAACATTTCACTACTCCATGGGGCAAACCAGTAGCACCTATACCATAACAGTGCCACTGCCATCTATGACATCAGACTGTTCGCTACAGACTTGTTCCTGCTCAGTGACTCAAAGTATTAAACCCAGACAAGCAGCAAAAATTTTTAGATGGAAGATTTTTGGTTTGCATTAAACAAAAAAAGCCAAATGACTGAAAGATGCACAGTATATTGATTGGATGCTATGGACTACTGCATTTTGCACATTCTATACACATGCAAATCACTAGATGACCCCCCACCCCGCTGCGCTAATGTCTCTTTGCACACTTTGTAGTTACAGTATATGTCAACATCTACTGTAATTCTTTCCCAGACACAAAGTAAATAGCAGTCTTCCCCATGACACCTTTATGACTGTGACCATTGTAAGTAAGAACTGTGACTTTTTTATTTTCCATTATTTGATAGTGCTGATATGAGGAGATACCCAGAGCTGTCAGATGCACTTAGAGAAACCAGAGAAATAATATGTAATATGTGTTTTTTTTTTTACAGCTGGCCATACATTATACAATTTTCTTATTCATTTTCTTTCAGATTAATCTCCAACTATGTAGTGCAAGAGTAATGCCCCGTACACACGGTTGGAATTTCCGACAGAAAATGTCCTATCGGACAATGTTGTCGGAAAATCCGACTGTGTGTGGGCTCCATCGGACGGAAACAATTTGAGATCCTGCTCTCAAATTTTCCGACAACAAAGTCCGATCGGACTTTTTCCGATCGTGTGTAGCGAATTCCGACGGACAAAGTGCCACGCATGCTCAGATCACATTACAACACCAAAGCTATTGGCTACTAGCCTCTACGTAGTTCCGTCGTACGCAACGAACGTCACCACGTTCAGAATGATCGGATTTTCCGACAACTTTGTCCGACCGTGTGTATGCAACACCAGTGTCGGACAAAATCCATTGGAAAAAATCTGACGGATTTTGTGGTCGGAATTTCTGACCGTGTGTACGGGGCATAAAGGTAGGCGCTAGCCCAATATAATTGACAAAACAGCATAAAGTCCAAAAAATGTGACTCCAGTCACCGTGCCCATAAGCAAATACAATGAAGTGCTCAAATTCTTCCTCCAGATCATCAAACATGCTCCACCACGTGCCAATAAATCTGGCACTCATCAGCCCAATCAGGCCAACAAGCAGCCTACAAGCGTTATGACTTGGAACCAGTCATCCAGGCAACTGATGGGTTGATTTACTAAAGGCAAATAGACTGTGCACTTTGCAAAGTGCAGTTGCTCCAGAGCGTAGTAAATGAGGTAAAGGTTCACTTTGCAAAAAATAGCCAATCACATGCAAGGAAAAATTAAAATGTAGAGCACTGCCTAGGGTAGGGTGACCAGATTTTTAAAATGAAATCAGGGGACATATTTGTTTTTTTACTAGTAATGGCGACAATCAGCGACTTATATCGGGACTGTGCTATTGTGGGGGACAAATCGGTCACCAAGTGACACTTTTGACACTTTGTGGGAACCAGTGATCAGTGCTAAAAATATGCACTGTCACTGTACTAATAACACTGGCTGGGAAGGGGTAAACGTCTAGGGCAACCAAAGGGTTAAATACAGTATGTGCCTAGCAAGTGTTTTCTCACTGTAGGAGAGGTGCTTATACTAGGGCAGGGGTCTCCAAACTGCGGCCTGAGGGCCGGATGTGGCCCTTTGCTAGCCTTCATCTGGCTCTTGGGGCACTATTCCTCCCAATGACACCAACAATGGGGCACTATTTCTTCCACTAATACCAATAATGGAGCCTTATCCCTCTTCCTACTGACCACTAACACTGAGGCCGTGTTTATGCTCACTGATGCCTTTTCTGAGGCATTTTCTACCCCCACTGGTCAGAATCCGGCCCCCCTGAAGTCTGAAGGACAGTAAACTGGCCCTTTGCTTGAAAAGTTTGGAGACCCCTGTACTAGGGGAAGGCATAGATCCCTGTCTCTGCTTTGCAGGTACACAGGATTAATGTCTTCCATACTGACAGAACACCATCTGCCTTGTTTACATAGGAAGACCGCCCATCTCATGTGTACAGAACGATCGGTGTGCACTGGTATACGCCGAGCCCGCCAGAACCAGTGATCGGCTCTGATACCCGGAAATGCAAGAGGACGTGTGTATGTGTGTGTATATGTGTGTGTGTGTGTGTATATATATATATACACAGTATCTCACAAAAGTGAGTACACCCCTCACATTTCTGTAAATATCTTATTATATCTTTTCATGTGACAACACTGAAGAAATGACACTTTGCTACAATGTAAAGTAGTGAGTGTACAACTTGTATAACAGTGTAAATTTGCTGTCCCCTCAAAATAACTCAACACACAGCCATTAATGTCTAAACCGCTGGCAACAAACGTGAGTACACCCCTAAGTGAAAATGTCCAAATTGGGCCCAAAGTGTCAATATTTTGTGTGGCCACCATTATTTTCCAGCACTACCTTAACCCTCTTGGGAATGGAGTTCACAGGTTGCCACTGGAGTCCTCCTCCGCTCCTCCGTGATGACATCACAGAGCTGGTGGATGTTAGAGACCTTGCGCTCCTCCACCTTCAGTTTTGAGGATGCCCCACAGATGCTCAATAGGGTTTAGGTCTGGAGACATGCTTGCCCAGTCCATCACCTTTACCCTCAGCTTCTTTAGCAAGGCATTGGTCAGCTTGGAGGTGTGTTTGGGGTCGTTATCATGTTGGAATACTGCCCTGCGTCCCAGTCTCAGAAGGGAGGGGATCATGCTCTGCTTCAGTATGTCACAGTACATGTTGGCATTCATGGCTCCCTCAATGAACTGTAGCTCCCCAGTGCCGGCAGCACTCATGCAGCCCCAGACCATGACACTCCCATCACCATGCTTGACTGTAGGCAAGACACACTTGTCTTTGTACTCCTCACCTGGTTGCCACCACAAATGCTTGACACCATCTGAACCAAATAAGTTTATCTTGGTCTCATCAGACCACAGGACATGGTTCCATGTCCTTAGTCTGCTTGTCTTCAGCAAACTGTCTGCAGGCTTTCTTGTGCATCATCTTTAGAAGAGGCTTCCTTCTGGGACGACAGCCATGCAGACCAATTTAATGCAGTGTGCTGCATATTGTCTGAGCACTGACAGGCTGACCCCCCACCCCTTCAACCTCTGCAGCAATGCTGGCAGCACTCATACATCTATTTCCCAAAGACAACCTCTGGATATGACGCTGAGCACGTGCACTCAACTTCTTTGGTCGACCGTGACAAGGCCTGTTCTGAGTGGAACCTGTCCTGTTGAAGCGCTGTATGGTCTTGGCCACCGTGCTGCAGCTCAGTTTCAGGGTCTTGGCAATCTTCTTATAGCCTAGGCCATCTTTATGTAGAGCAACAATTCTTTTTTTAAGATCCTGAGAGAGTTCTTTGCCATGAGGTGCCATGTTGAACTTCCAGCGACCAGTATGAGAGAGTGAGAGCGATAACACCAAATGGAACACACCTGCTCCCCATTCACACCTGAGACCTTGTAACACCTTGTGAGTCACATGACACGGGGGAGGAAAAATGGCTTTTTGTTGCCAGCGGTTTGGACATTAATGGCTGTGTGTTGAGTTATTTTGAGGGGACAGCAAATTTACACTGTTATACAAGCTGTACACTCACTACTTTACATTGTAGCAAAGTGTAATTTCTTCAGTGTTGTCACATGAAAAGATGGAATAAAATATTTACCACAATGTGAGGGGTGTACTCACTTTTATGAGATACTGTGTGTGTATATATAAATATACATGATCCTGTGCAGCGCCACCGCCCTGTAGCAGTAAATCTGCTATGGCAGCTGGTTAAGATCATCAGCATTATGATAACTCACAGGCAGCAGGTCCTCCATCATGGCTCTGGCCGGCTCTATCACAGTGTGTCACATGACATGGCTGCTGGGTGCTGATACATATGATCAATAAGTTAACAAAATCATTTTCCTACAGTACAGACTATTTACACCTAGCACACTAGAGGGTGCTACAAAAAAAGAACAGAATTTTTTTGCTTGCACATGATTGGATGATGGAAGTCAGAAAAGCTTCTGCTCATTTGCTAAGCTCTGGAAAAACCGCACTTGCATACAGTAGTGCAAACGCACTTTGCAGAGTGCACAGTCTCTTTGTCTTTAGTAAATCAACCCCTATGTCTGCTCTTCTCCTGGTGGATCCCGGAATTACTCATATCAGATGTGGACAATAAAAAATGTATTGACACATGGTGGAGTGCGTTTTATGATGTGGAGGAAGAATTTGAGTACGGTACTTCATTGTATTTATTTATGGACATGGTGACTCACATATTCGTTTTATGGACTTATAATATATATTCACTATTTATTTATCTTTTTAGTGCATGGATGATTTATTATTTTGCACACATTGTGTATATGGTATATGAGTTTATGCTGTTTTGTCACATATATTGGGCTAGTATACACCTTTTATTCTGGTCCTGTTTTTAAAGTGTTACTTTGGCACTTAAAAGGGCAGCTGCCTCAATACTATAAACGCTTTCTATCAGGTGGGGTTGGCGCCATCTCATGTTTGTTTTTATGTAGTGCAAGGGCTTGCCTGATTGCATACAAACTGAAAGCGTTTCAATTTGACCTCATATTGTATGGTTTTGTCATGCCCCGTACACACGGTCAGAAATTCCGATGGAAAATGTCCGATCGGACCATGTTGTCGGAAAATCCAACCGTGTGTGGGCTCCATCGGACTTTTTCCGTCGGAAAAAATTTGAGATCCTGCTCTCAAATTTTCCGACAACAAAATCCGATCGGACTTTTTCCGATCGTGTGTAGAGAATTCAGACGGACAAAGTGCCACGCATGCTCTGATCAAATTACGAGACCAAACCTATTGGCCAATAGCCTCTACGTACTTCCGTCGTACGCAACGAACGTCATCACGTTCAGAATGATCGGATTTTCCGACAACTTTGTCCGACCGTGTGTATGCAACACCAGTGTCGGACAAAATCCGTCGGAAAAAGTCCGACGGATTTTGTGGTCGGAATTTCCGACCGTGTGTACGGGGCATTAGACCCCTTTCACACTGAGGCTGCTGAACGTTTGCGGTAAAGCGGCACTCGTTTGGCATCGCTTTACTGCTGTTTTAATACTTAAGGACCGAACATCTTTTTAAGATTTGTTGTTTACAAGTTAAAATCATTTTTTTTCCTAGAAAATTACTTAGAGCCCCCAACATATACATTTTATATATATATATATATATATATATATATATTGAGTATATATTATATATAAAATAAAAACCACAGTGGAAAAAAAGTGATAAATAAATAAATGTGCAGATCTGATAAATAGTGCTAATATATATATATATATATATATATATATATATATATATATATATATGAAAATCAAGACGGGACACGTACTTCAATTGCGAAAATCCTTTACTTCGATATTTCAAAGGTACATCTTATTTCAAAAGCACAGCCACTGTACAGTTACGAGCACCAGCTCTTCGTCAGGCTATCTCTGGCTTGTGTAACAAACTATCTCAAACTAAGCATATATATACCACATTCAGGAGTACAACACACAGGTGTATGTCACAGATCACTAATCATTGTTAATTGAAGATTTCAAAATTAACCCTATCAGCAAGATAAAGTATCCAACCAATTAAGATCATCATACACTATACAAGCAATCGGGTTGTTCCAATTCGGTAAGTGGTCATGATGCCATGAAAAAGCAAAAATCTCGTATATTCTGCAAAGATTCATCTTCACCAGTTTCCAGTAGAGCATACAATAATAGAACTCTCAATATTTCCTGCAGGAAAGAGAAGAGGTTCATTGGTATCAGAATTGCATAACATTGCATAGCCCCATGACCACAAACAGTATCCTATATCAGTATCAAACATTGGTAGAACGATCAAGGCAATGAGACAATTAAAATAGGATTATATGCAGCATCACCAATCACACATCATGTGTCATAGGAATAGATACAAATCATAATCTCTGTTCATTCCATGTGGACTTAGAGATTTTAATCGGTTAATCCACCAAACTTCCCGTTTTCTCAGCTTCAGGATTCGGTCACCCCCTCTCTTGTCCCTAGTAACTTCCTCGAGTACCATAAATCGCAAGTCAGAATCGCAGTGCCCTTTCTCCAAGAAATGCTTGGATACAGGAAACGTCGGCTGTTTTAGTCGGATCGTACTGCGATGCTGTGCGATTCTGTCCTTGATTTTTTGGGTAGTCTCCCCAACGTATAGTAACCCGCAAGGACATATTAAGATGTAAATGACATAGGAGGACTGGCAAGTATAAAAACCATTAATGGTGATTTTATCACCATGAGTCGGATGTATAAAATGATCACCTTTAACAAGCAAATTGCACTGAATGCATTTCAAACAGGGGAAGCATCCCTTCCTTTTGCTGCCAAGAAATGTCATTTTAGACATCTTTTTTTCATCTCTAAATTCTGATTTAACCAGCCAGTCCCTAATCGTTCTGTTTCGGCGATATGCCCGCATCGGGATTTGCTGTAAAATTTCAATCTGGGGGTAGGATCTTCTCAATAGGGGCCAATGTTTTTTTAATAATGTTGAATATCTTTTCACTGTAGCTATTGAACTGAAAACTGAAAGGGAGTCTAGGTTTGTCCATATCGCAGTGCCGATTCCTGACCACTACCACATCATTAGTTACCTTTGTAAGCTCCTGTCTAATTAGGTTGTCTGGATATCCCCGTTCTTTGAATTTGCAACACATCTCATCAAGTCTAGTTCTTCTAGTATTATCATCACTCACTATCCGTTTCACCCTCAACAGTTGGCTTTTAATAATAGATCTAAAAACATGGGGTGGATGATAGCTGTTAAACATTAAGAGTTGGTTCCTATCAGTTGGTTTGACATACAAATCTGACTCAATACGGTTTTGATGAATATATATCCTAGTATCCAAAAACGGAATGGAGAGCCCTCCAACATTTATTTTGAACTGGATATCCGGAGAAAATTCATTCAGTATCTCATCAAAGGCCATAAGGGATTCAATGTTGCCCCGCCACACTGCAAAGACATCGTCTATATACCGCCACCAGGTGGCGCAGTGCTGCTGGAACAACTCATCTACAAACACATATTTATGCTCGAAATCGTTCATGAATGAGCAAGCGTATGGCGGGGCAACATTGGATCCCATGGCAACACCATTCTGCTGCACATAGAATTGATCTTTAAACAAAAAATAGTTATTCAATAGCAAAATGTTAAATAAATTTTCAAAAAGTGTGACTTGAGCCTCAGAATAAATGTCGCTACATCTAATAAGCCCAATAGCTGCATTAATTCCTTCCCTATGTGGGATACAGGTATACAGACTAGTTACATCCCAGGTTACAAGTATCTCATCACCCTGGCATAACGGTGTTTTTCTAATTTTCGATAGGAAGTCCTGTGTGTCTCTAATATAGGATCTTGTATTCCTGACAAGAGGGGATAGGACCCTGTCCAGAAGACGTGCTGTCGGGACAAAGATTGTATCCAAGCATTTCTTGGAGAAAGGGCACTGCGATTCTGACTTGCGATTTATGGTACTCGAGGAAGTTACTAGGGACAAGAGAGGGGGTGACCGAATCCTGAAGCTGAGAAAACGGGAAGTTTGGTGGATTAACCGATTAAAATCTCTAAGTCCACATGGAATGAACAGAGATTATGATTTGTATCTATTCCTATGACACATGATGTGTGATTGGTGATGCTGCATATAATCCTATTTTAATTGTCTCATTGCCTTGATCGTTCTACCAATGTTTGATACTGATATAGGATACTGTTTGTGGTCATGGGGCTATGCAATGTTATGCAATTCTGATACCAATGAACCTCTTCTCTTTCCTGCAGGAAATATTGAGAGTTCTATTATTGTATGCTCTACTGGAAACTGGTGAAGATGAATCTTTGCAGAATATACGAGATTTTTGCGTTTTCATGGCATCATGACCACTTACCGAATTGGAACAACCCGATTGCTTGTATAGTGTATGATGATCTTAATTGGTTGGATACTTTATCTTGCTGATAGGGTTAATTTTGAAATCTTCAATTAACAATGATTAGTGATCTGTGACATACACCTGTGTGTTGTACTCCTGAATGTGGTATATATATGCTTAGTTTGAGATAGTTTGTTACACAAGCCAGAGATAGCCTGACGAAGAGCTGGTGCTCGTAACTGTACAGTGGCTGTGCTTTTGAAATAAGATGTACCTTTGAAATATCGAAGTAAAGGATTTTCGCAATTGAAGTACGTGTCCCGTCTTGATTTTCATATGAATATTGGTGGATTTATTGGAGGTACCACTTGACGCCTGCTTCTAATACTCCCATTACTGAAGAAAAAGTAACCTGCCCATATCTAACTACTGAATACTTCCAGCAAGTAACGTTACTTTTCTGAACCATGGAAACCAATGGATCAACCTTTTCATTCACTCAGGAGGAAACCACGCAGATTATGTCCCAGATCACTGGTTCTCGAGACTTTTTAGTTGGTAATACACCAATCCACAACACTCGTGCATGGGAAAAATTGCAAAGAAAACACACATCATTGGAGTTGCATGGATTGACTCTTTCAGAGTATCACCGGGTGCAGCGGATCCCAAGAGGCCTACGGGTGAGACTGTCTCCAACATTATTTAGCGATAATGATGAGTTTAAGAACACTTTTATGCAGATCTTGAACAAATGCTCGTTTGACCTCATGACCCTCACCATTTCGTTTATTCATAAGGAATTGGCCACTTTATCTGAACAAGTGAATAAAATTGAACAGGACTTACAATCATCCCTAACCAGCGATGAATTTGCTAAATGCAAGGAATTGGTGGATGAGAATGTTGGAAAGTACAGAGCGGATTTGGAAAATAAGAAACGGAATAAATTTGATCGTGACATAGAGGATTATGAAAGAAACCAGGTATACAGATGGCCCCGACCTTACAACCGCCGTGGCCGACAAGACAATGGAAATACCAGGCGTGATATGTCGGATAATTCATCTGCCAACACCGATACGGATTCCTCCTCAACTTTTTTTCAGCAAGGCAGGAGAGGAGCCCCCCCTCGGATGCAAACAAGGTCCCGCTTCAGGGACGAAGCAGGCGGTCAGGACAGACAGCGCAACTTCCGCAGCAACCGGGGCAGAGGACGGGAGAACTGATACATAATATCTCCAGGAGGGTCCTTGCTCCAGAAGAGGTAGGACTTCTTAATCATGGTCTTTCTTTTTCCCCGAAAAGTCACCTTGATCAGTTCCAATTAGATCAGGATCTGTACAGGCTATTTCGCAATATAAGGTGGAAAGTTCACTTTATACATAAACCGTTCATTCATAATGAACCTATGGGTGATGCTCTTGACTGTAAAACCTTTAATCTAATCACCAAATCAAAATCTGTTCCTCCCACATCATATGCACCTGTTGAAATGTTTATCAAAGAGGTTACCCGTGATGTGAAGGATCTTGTCCACAGGACGGACTATAGGGACCATATACCCAACAATTTGTCATGTGCAGAGAAATTGGCCCTTAGGAATCTTAGCAAACGTGATGATATCGTATGTAAACCTGCTGACAAGGGGGGTTCTGTGGTCATCATGGATACTGCCATGTATGAATCTGAGGTCCTCCGCCAGCTCAGTGATCCGCTGGTTTATAAGAAGGTGTCCACAGACCCTACCTGGGGTATAAAGAAAAAGCTGGAAACCCTTTTGAAAGCAGCGCTAAAAGATAGTTTGATATCTCGTGATCTGTTTGAGTTTTTACTTCCTTCACACACTAGGATTCCGGTCTTATATATGCTGCCTAAAATCCATAAGAACAGCCAATCTCCCCCTGGTCGCCCGATTGTGTCGGGTAGGGATTCAATCTTTGTCCCGACAGCACGTCTTCTGGACAGGGTCCTATCCCCTCTTGTCAGGAATACAAGATCCTATATTAGAGACACACAGGACTTCCTATCGAAAATTAGAAAAACACCGTTATGCCAGGGTGATGAGATACTTGTAACCTGGGATGTAACTAGTCTGTATACCTGTATCCCACATAGGGAAGGAATTAATGCAGCTATTGGGCTTATTAGATGTAGCGACATTTATTCTGAGGCTCAAGTCACACTTTTTGAAAATTTATTTAACATTTTGCTATTGAATAACTATTTTTTGTTTAAAGATCAATTCTATGTGCAGCAGAATGGTGTTGCCATGGGATCCAATGTTGCCCCGCCATACGCTTGCTCATTCATGAACGATTTCGAGCATAAATATGTGTTTGTAGATGAGTTGTTCCAGCAGCACTGCGCCACCTGGTGGCGGTATATAGACGATGTCTTTGCAGTGTGGCGGGGCAACATTGAATCCCTTATGGCCTTTGATGAGATACTGAATGAATTTTCTCCGGATATCCAGTTCAAAATAAATGTTGGAGGGCTCTCCATTCCGTTTTTGGATACTAGGATATATATTCATCAAAACCGTATTGAGTCAGATTTGTATGTCAAACCAACTGATAGGAACCAACTCTTAATGTTTAACAGCTATCATCCACCCCATGTTTTTAGATCTATTATTAAAAGCCAACTGTTGAGGGTGAAACGGATAGTGAGTGATGATAATACTAGAAGAACTAGACTTGATGAGATGTGTTGCAAATTCAAAGAACGGGGATATCCAGACAACCTAATTAGACAGGAGCTTACAAAGGTAACTAATGATGTGGTAGTGGTCAGGAATCGGCACTGCGATATGGACAAACCTAGACTCCCTTTCAGTTTTCAGTTCAATAGCTACAGTGAAAAGATATTCAACATTATTAAAAAACATTGGCCCCTATTGAGAAGATCCTACCCCCAGATTGAAATTTTACAGCAAATCCCGATGCGGGCATATCGCCGAAACAGAACGATTAGGGACTGGCTGGTTAAATCAGAATTTAGAGATGAAAAAAAGATGTCTAAAATGACATTTCTTGGCAGCAAAAGGAAGGGATGCTTCCCCTGTTTGAAATGCATTCAGTGCAATTTGCTTGTTAAAGGTGATCATTTTATACATCCGACTCATGGTGATAAAATCACCATTAATGGTTTTTATACTTGCCAGTCCTCCTATGTCATTTACATCTTAATATGCCCTTGCGGGTTACTATACGTTGGGGAGACTACCCAAAAAATCAAGGACAGAATCGCACAGCATCGCAGTACGATCCGACTAAAACAGCCGACGTTTCCTGTATCCAAGCATTTCTTGGAGAAAGGGCACTGCGATTCTGACTTGCGATTTATGGTACTCGAGGAAGTTACTAGGGACAAGAGAGGGGGTGACCGAATCCTGAAGCTGAGAAAACGGGAAGTTTGGTGGATTAACCGATTAAAATCTCTAAGTCCACATGGAATGAACAGAGATTATGATTTGTATCTATTCCTATGACACATGATGTGTGATTGGTGATGCTGCATATAATCCTATTTTAATTGTCTCATTGCCTTGATCGTTCTACCAATGTTTGATACTGATATAGGATACTGTTTGTGGTCATGGGGCTATGCAATGTTATGCAATTCTGATACCAATGAACCTCTTCTCTTTCCTGCAGGAAATATTGAGAGTTCTATTATTGTATGCTCTACTGGAAACTGGTGAAGATGAATCTTTGCAGAATATACGAGATTTTTGCTTTTTCATGGCATCATGACCACTTACCGAATTGGAACAACCCGATTGCTTGTATAGTGTATGATGATCTTAATTGGTTGGATACTTTATCTTGCTGATAGGGTTAATTTTGAAATCTTCAATTAACAATGATTAGTGATCTGTGACATACACCTGTGTGTTGTACTCCTGAATGTGGTATATATATGCTTAGTTTGAGATAGTTTGTTACACAAGCCAGAGATAGCCTGACGAAGAGCTGGTGCTCGTAACTGTACAGTGGCTGTGCTTTTGAAATAAGATGTACCTTTGAAATATCGAAGTAAAGGATTTTCGCAATTGAAGTACGTGTCCCGTCTTGATTTTCATATGAATATTGGTGGATTTATTGGAGGTACCACTTGACGCCTGCTTCTAATACTCCCATTACTGAAGAAAAAGTAACATTATTTAGCGATAATGATGAGTTTAAGAACACTTTTATGCAGATCTTGAACAAATGCTCGTTTGACCTCATGACCCTCACCATTTCGTTTATTCATAAGGAATTGGCCACTTTATCTGAACAAGTGAATAAAATTGAACAGGACTTACAATCATCCCTAACCAGCGATGAATTTGCTAAATGCAAGGAATTGGTGGATGAGAATGTTGGAAAGTACAGAGCGGATTTGGAAAATAAGAAACGGAATAAATTTGATCGTGACATAGAGGATTATGAAAGAAACCAGGTATACAGATGGCCCCGACCTTACAACCGCCGTGGCCGACAAGACAATGGAAATACCAGGCGTGATATGTCGGATAATTCATCTGCCAACACCGATACGGATTCCTCCTCAACTTTTTTTCAGCAAGGCAGGAGAGGAGCCCCCCCTCGGATGCAAACAAGGTCCCGCTTCAGGGACGAAGCAGGCGGTCAGGACAGACAGCGCAACTTCCGCAGCAACCGGGGCAGAGGACGGGAGAACTGATACATAATATCTCCAGGAGGGTCCTTGCTCCAGAAGAGGTAGGACTTCTTAATCATGGTCTTTCTTTTTCCCCGAAAAGTCACCTTGATCAGTTCCAATTAGATCAGGATCTGTACAGGCTATTTCGCAATATAAGGTGGAAAGTTCACTTTATACATAAACCGTTCATTCATAATGAACCTATGGGTGATGCTCTTGACTGTAAAACCTTTAATCTAATCACCAAATCAAAATCTGTTCCTCCCACATCATATGCACCTGTTGAAATGTTTATCAAAGAGGTTACCCGTGATGTGAAGGATCTTGTCCACAGGACGGACTATAGGGACCATATACCCAACAATTTGTCATGTGCAGAGAAATTGGCCCTTAGGAATCTTAGCAAACGTGATGATATCGTATGTAAACCTGCTGACAAGGGGGGTTCTGTGGTCATCATGGATACTGCCATGTATGAATCTGAGGTCCTCCGCCAGCTCAGTGATCCGCTGGTTTATAAGAAGGTGTCCACTTACCCTACCTGGGGTATAAAGAAAAAGCTGGAAACCCTTTTGAAAGCAGCGCTAAAAGATAGTTTGATATCTCGTGATCTGTTTGAGTTTTTACTTCCTTCACACACTAGGATTCCGGTCTTATATATGCTGCCTAAAATCCATAAGAACAGCCAATCTCCCCCTGGTCGCCCGATTGTGTCGGGTAGGGATTCAATCTTTGTCCCGACAGCACGTCTTCTGGACAGGGTCCTATCCCCTCTTGTCAGGAATACAAGATCCTATATTAGAGACACACAGGACTTCCTATCGAAAATTAGAAAAACACCGTTATGCCAGGGTGATGAGATACTTGTAACCTGGGATGTAACTAGTCTGTATACCTGTATCCCACATAGGGAAGGAATTAATGCAGCTATTGGGCTTATTAGATGTAGCGACATTTATTCTGAGGCTCAAGTCACACTTTTTGAAAATTTATTTAACATTTTGCTATTGAATAACTATTTTTTGTTTAAAGATCAATTCTATGTGCAGCAGAATGGTGTTGCCATGGGATCCAATGTTGCCCCGCCATACGCTTGCTCATTCATGAACGATTTCGAGCATAAATATGTGTTTGTAGATGAGTTGTTCCAGCAGCACTGCGCCACCTGGTGGCGGTATATAGACGATGTCTTTGCAGTGTGGCGGGGCAACATTGAATCCCTTATGGCCTTTGATGAGATACTGAATGAATTTTCTCCGGATATCCAGTTCAAAATAAATGTTGGAGGGCTCTCCATTCCGTTTTTGGATACTAGGATATATATTCATCAAAACCGTATTGAGTCAGATTTGTATGTCAAACCAACTGATAGGAACCAACTCTTAATGTTTAACAGCTATCATCCACCCCATGTTTTTAGATCTATTATTAAAAGCCAACTGTTGAGGGTGAAACGGATAGTGAGTGATGATAATACTAGAAGAACTAGACTTGATGAGATGTGTTGCAAATTCAAAGAACGGGGATATCCAGACAACCTAATTAGACAGGAGCTTACAAAGGTAACTAATGATGTGGTAGTGGTCAGGAATCGGCACTGCGATATGGACAAACCTAGACTCCCTTTCAGTTTTCAGTTCAATAGCTACAGTGAAAAGATATTCAACATTATTAAAAAACATTGGCCCCTATTGAGAAGATCCTACCCCCAGATTGAAATTTTACAGCAAATCCCGATGCGGGCATATCGCCGAAACAGAACGATTAGGGACTGGCTGGTTAAATCAGAATTTAGAGATGAAAAAAAGATGTCTAAAATGACATTTCTTGGCAGCAAAAGGAAGGGATGCTTCCCCTGTTTGAAATGCATTCAGTGCAATTTGCTTGTTAAAAGTGATCATTTTATACATCCGACTCATGGTGATAAAATCACCATTAATGGTTTTTATACTTGCCAGTCCTCCTATGTCATTTACATCTTAATATGCCCTTGCGGGTTACTATACGTTGGGGAGACTACCCAAAAAATCAAGGACAGAATCGCACAGCATCGCAGTACGATCCGACTAAAACAGCCGACGTTTCCTGTATCCAAGCATTTCTTGGAGAAAGGGCACTGCGATTCTGACTTGCGATTTATGGTACTCGAGGAAGTTACTAGGGACAAGAGAGGGGGTGACCGAATCCTGAAGCTGAGAAAATGGGAAGTTTGGTGGATTAACCGATTAAAATCTCTAAGTCCACATGGAATGAACAGAGATTATGATTTGTATCTATTCCTATGACACATGATGTGTGATTGGTGATGCTGCATATAATCCTATTTTAATTGTCTCATTGCCTTGATCGTTCTACCAATGTTTGATACTGATATAGGATACTGTTTGTGGTCATGGGGCTATGCAATGTTATGCAATTCTGATACCAATGAACCTCTTCTCTTTCCTGCAGGAAATATTGAGAGTTCTATTATTGTATGCTCTACTGGAAACTGGTGAAGATGAATCTTTGCAGAATATACGAGATTTGTGCGTTTTCATGGCATCATGACCACTTACCGAATTGGAACAACCCGATTGCTTGTATAGTGTATGATGATCTTAATCGGTTGGATACTTTATCTTGCTGATAGGGTTAATTTTGAAATCTTCAATTAACAATGATTAGTGATCTGTGACATACACCTGTGTGTTGTACTCCTGAATGTGGTATATATATGCTTAGTTTGAGATAGTTTGTTACACAAGCCAGAGATAGCCTGACGAAGAGCTGGTGCTCGTAACTGTACAGTGGCTGTGCTTTTGAAATAAGATGTACCTTTGAAATATCGAAGTAAAGGATTTTCGCAATTGAAGTACGTGTCCCGTCTTGATTTTCATATGAATATTGGTGGATTTATTGGAGGTACCACTTGACGCCTGCTTCTAATACTCCCATTACTGAAGAAAAAGTAACCTGCCCATATCTAACTATATATATATATATATATATATACATTTTTTTTCATACACCCTAGAGCATAATAATGGCGGTTGTTGCAATACTTTGTCACACTGTATTTGCGCAGCAGTCTTACAAGCACAATTTTTTGGAAAAAAATACACTTTTTTTAAATTAAAAAATAAGACAACAGTAAAGTTAGCCCATATTTTTTCTATTAAAAAAAGATAATGTTATGCCAAGTAAATTGATACCCAACATGTCATGTCAAAATTTCTACAAGTTACCAGTTTTGAGTTACAGAGGGGGTCTAGGGCTAGAATTATTGCTCTCGCTCTAACGATCGTGGCAATACCTCACATGTGGTGTTTGAACAATATTTTCATATGCAGGCGTGACTTACATATGCATTCACTTCTGCGCCCAGGCTCGGCAGGACTGGGCGCTTTAAAAAAAAAAAAAAAATCGTATTTATTTTACTTTTTAAATAGTTTTTTTTCCCACTGTCCTTTTAAAAATAAAAATTGGGTCACTTTTATTCCTATTACAAGGAATGTAAACATCCCTAGTAATAGAAAAAAGCGCATGCCAGGACCTCTTTAATGTGAGATCTGGGGTCAAGACCTCAGATCTCACATTTACACTTAAAGCGAAGTTCCGCCAATTTTTAATTCTTTTTTTAAGTCAGCAGCTACAAATACTGCAGCTGCTGACTTTTTAAATATGGACACTTACCTGCCCAGAGAGCCTGCGATGTCGGCAGCCGTGTGGAGGCACCGCCATCTTCGGTAAGGGAATCAGGAAGTGAGAACCTTGCGGCTTCACAGCCTGGTTCCCTACTGCGCATGCGCAATTCCACTGGTCCCTGCTGTCTTCTGGGACCTGTGTATCTCCCAGAAGACAGCGGGGGCGGAGGGGATGGAGGAGGTTCCGGATATAGCATAGCTATCCGTGGTTACTTCGGCTATCTATGCCCGGAAGTGGGAGCAAATACCTGGATTATACAGGGTATCTGCTCCCCCTTCCCCCCTGAAAGGTGCCAAATGTGACACCGGATGGGGGGGGGAGGGAGGATTATGAAAAGCGTAAGTTCCTATTTTGGGTGAAACTCCACTTTAAATGCAATAATAAAAAAAAAAGTGACGTTTGACGTTGCTTCCTTCATCCAATGTTATGGAGCCGAGTGGGGGCCATGTTTCCCTCATTTGGCTCCATACTACTGAGGGGAAGGATCGTATCGTGTCCGTCGCCAATCGCCGGACCGGTGCGTGCTGGGAGAGGGGGGCACCTCTCCCACCGCCGATAAAAGTGATTTTGCGGCAAACACGCAGCAGAGACCTTTTTTAATGCAAAGAGGACCGCCCACCTGTTGCAAAAAATACCAGGGTCATGGCAGCTATCTGCTGCCAGAACCCCAGTATTCTACGTCAAAGTATCGACATACAGCTACGGCGGTTTGCAGTAAGTGGTTAGGTGGCGCTTTTTGGCCACTAGCGGGGCGATTTGAACCCCAAAAAAGGGGTTAAAAACTCCCATGTTGTGGCACTTCCGAAGCACTGCCCATTCATTGCAATGGGCAGGGGCGTTTTGGGAGTGCTGTATACAGCACTCCCAAACCGCCCCTAATGCCCCGTACACACGAGCAGATTTTCTGTCGGAAATAACTTGGATGGTTTTTCCGACAGCATTCCGCTCAAGCTTGGCTTGCATACACACGGTCACACAAAAGTTCTCGGAACTTTCGACCGTCAAGAATGTGGTGACGTACAACACTACGAAGAGCTGAGAAAATTAAGTTCAATGTTTACGAGCATGCGTAGGAATTTTGCGCGTCAGAGATTGGTACAGGCGATCGGAATTTCCGATCGTAACTTTTTCTGACCGAAAAATATAGAACCTGCTGTAAATCTTTTGCTGGCGGAAATTCCGCCAGCATTGTCCAATGGAGCCTACACACGGTCGGAATTTCCGACCAAAAGCTCACATCGGACTTTTGCTGGCGGAATTTACGATCGTGTGTACGCGGCATTAGATGCTGCTTGCATGAAAGTGAAAGGGGTCTTGCATCTAAAGCCCCATACACACGGTCGGACTTTTTCATCAATTTGGTCCGATCGGACAAGGTTGTTGAAAAATCAGACCGTGTGTATGCACCATCGGACAGTGTTCGTCGGTTTGTCCGTCGGACAAAGTCTTATCTCCTGCTGGAAAGATTTCCCGTCAACCCGGTCCGATCACACCAAATCCGAGCGTGTATACGCTTGTCCGACCGGACAAAGTGCTACGCATGCTCAGATCACATTACAAGACCAAAGCTATTGGCTACTAGCCTCTACGTAGTCCCGTCGTAGGCAACAAACGTCACCACGTTCAGAATGATCGGATTTTCCGACAACTTTGTCCGATCGTGTGTACGCAAAACCAACATCAGACAAAGTATGACGGACATGGTCCGACGGACCTGGTCCACGGATTGTCCGCGCGTGTGTATGGGGCTTTAAGGAAAAGTGTGCAAGAAAGTGTGCAATGAAAATTGTATAAAGTATGGGCAGCCTAACTTACATCTGGATATAGTTTTTGGAAATAGGAAAATCAGTAGGATTATAATATTTCTATTTTAATGTAACATTATGCCCAGAATAACGTAAGTAATCTAATGTTTTTTAGTTTATGAAACTGCAATGACTGCTACATGGAAAAAAAAAATTCTTCTGG
Source organism: Lithobates sylvaticus (assembly GCA_028564925.1). Taxonomy (NCBI): domain Eukaryota; kingdom Metazoa; phylum Chordata; class Amphibia; order Anura; family Ranidae; genus Lithobates; species Lithobates sylvaticus. The sequence goes on along the minus strand of CM053037.1, from coordinate 45,686,132 downwards.
CTGTCGCACTGTTTACTGTCTTGCTGTTAAGCTTAACAGTGCATCGCTTCACAAAGGTATGTACTAATCACTCTGATTGACAACGCTTCTCTAAACTCAGGAGCAGTATAGTATAGTTGCCCCACCATTACAGGAAGCTACATTAGGTGGATTTCACTGGCAGGCTTAATAAGTATTTGTGGGACTAAAATACTACAGCAGATTTTTATTTATTTTTTAATGGGAGGCTATAGTTCTACTTTAACCGCTTGCCGGCCGCCGCACACAGATGTAGGTCGGTACAATGGCACAGGCAGGCAAATGGGCATACAGGTATGTCCCTTTAAATTTGCTGCACGCTGTGGGAGCGTGTCCGCGGGTCCCGGGAACCCGATGTTCTCTGGCGGCCCACGATTGCGGTGTGGAGAGGTAGAACGGGGATGTAAACAAGGCATTTCCCATTCTGCCTTGTGTCATGACAGAGATCTACTGCTCCCTGTGATCGGGAGCAGTGATCGATGTCATGTTCTAGGTAGCCCACCCCCCCCCCACAGTTTGAATCACTCCCCTAGGACACACTTAACCCCTCCATCGTCCCCTAGTGCTAACCCCTTCCCTGCCAGTGTAATTTACACAGTAATCAGTGCATTTTTATAGCACTGATTGCTGTATAAATGACAATGGTCACAAAATAGTGTCAAAAGTGCCCAATTTGTCTGCCGAAAAATATTGCGTTTTTAAAAAAAATTTGTCCCTCTTTTTTTGTTTATGGCGCAAAAAATAAAAAGCAGAGGTGATCAAATACCACCAAAGAAAGCTCTATTTGTGGGAAAAAAAGTACGTCAAATTTGTTAGGGTACAGCGTCGCACGACCGCACAATTGTCAGTTAAAACCACGCAGTGCTCTAGTTCTGGGGGTCTGTGGGCGGGGGGCTTATCGGTATCTGGAACCCCCTTTTAACAAGGGGACCCCCAGATCCCGGCCCTGCCTATGTGAATGAGTATGGGGTACGTGGTACCCCTACCCATTCACCAAAAAAGTAATAAAAACGCAGAGACAGTTTTTGACAATTCCTTTATTAACAAATAAAAAAAAACAATGTCTGCCAATGTAAATCCATCATCAACGCTGCCACCGCTGACCCGAAAAAAGAAAGAAAAAAAAAGGCTCTACTGTCAACAAAGGCTAACCACCTACTGCAGTCTCCACCATTTGACAGTTCTTATATAGTAAGGGAAAGTGCCACCAGGTGACATCGCCAGGTGCCTCTGCCCCTTACCTATATAAAAACTGTCAAACGACGGAGCCTGCAGTAGGCGGTCAGCCTTCGTTGACGGCAAAGCATTTTTTTTCCTTTATTCGGGTCTGGCAGTGGCATCGGGATTCATGATTGAATTTTTTATTTTAATAAAGGATTTGTCAAAAATGGTCTGTGTTTTTATTACTTTTTTGGTGAATGGGTAGGGTACTATGTACCCCCTACTCATTCACATGGGGGGTGGGATCTGGGCACCCACTTGTTAAATAGTGCTTCCAGATTCAGATAAGCCCCCCACCCCCAGACCCCTACAACCATAGCCCAGGGTTGTCGGGAAGAGGCCTTTGTCCCCCGCAATTTAAATGTCTTTTATTTTTCTTTATAAATGTCAGTTTTGCTGCAGCAGGATATTTCATGCTAACATGTCGTATGTCTAGCTGAATGCAAAGAGTACTTTCTGACACTATGTATGCCTACAATTTTTGTACTGTAATTTTCATTAAATAATGAATGTATTAAAAATATTTTACTTACGTTTTTTAGATGCTCTATTCTGGACCCTAAATAAATACTAGTGTAGCGCCCTGCTCCTGACGCGCAGACGCTATAAGTGAAAATTTAGATTTGTTTGAGTTGTAGTTTAACTCAGACTGATTGTGTTAAATTTCTGGTTTCTGTTCCAGTTCAGCTGGGTTGTGTAGTTTTCCACTTGGCGGTGGGTGGCGCTCTCATCATCGGCCAGTGTTGGAAATTGCAACAAGCTGGGTGTATTGAGTGCCTCTTTACCTGGGAACAGTCCGTGGGAGTGGTTTGCACACTGTGCATTCTGGGAGAGGGTACTTATGGGACAGACCCCGTGGTGGGGTGGTGTTCTGACCTGATGGTCCTCCTGTCCTAAGGTGTACCATAGCCATTCAACCGGATGGCCCGAGGCTTTGTTACTGAAGGTAGGCCCAAGAGTTCTGGGGCCTACTGATCCAGGGGTGGTCCTGTGCTGTCTTGCCTGCGGGGAGAAGCCAAGCAATTGGAGAAACCAGGGGAGGACTTTTCTGAGAGAGGACCGAGCAACAAGGCTGGTATCTCAAGAAGAGCCTGGAGACTCAATTGGAGAATGCATCCCGGGTTATCTACCTCACAGTATCGCTGACTTGGATGAAAGAAACTGGTACTGTGAGACTGTACTTTGATGTTACAAAAGTTATTGTTTACCCAATCCTGAGGCAGAGGATTGTGCAACGATTCTACTATATTCTTCTAGTTTGTGGCAGAGACTATGACCGAGCATCGCACCAGCTGCTAGGTCAGTGAGAGAGGCCTATCCGGTGGTTGCTGGATCCAATTTGTGGAAGTTGTTTTTTCCTCTGGATCAAAGTACCCGTGACCGCAATTCAAGGTACCTGAATCTCCCTTAACCCTCCATCCCTCTGTTTGATTCTTTTCTGTCAATAAAGCATTGGAAAAAGGACTAAGTGTTGGAGCCAAAATCTGTGAGTAACTATTTTCTGGGGACCTCTATGATGGACACGGTGGAACGGGGAGGTAACGGTAAGCCCATTCAAATATTACCAGCTCCTTCGGGGGTTAGTGCTACACTAGGTAGCTCACTTTGTTTATAAGCAGGCTGAGTAGCTGTGTTTGCCATAAATAACCGTGTCTATACTGTTCATTATCAATTGTAACTAGATTTGAAGGTGGTCTTAACAAGGGCTAAAGGGGTGGGGGAGGGGGGTGGGATTTGGGTTGGGTGGGTGTGGGTGGGAATGGTGGGTTTATGAGGAATAATCTATAAAAACAAATAATGTAGTAAGGTACAAAGCAAAACAAAAACATACAAAAGCATATTAGTACATAAAACTCAGCAGTATCACTGTGAAGTTTCTTACCCAGCAGGTCCAAAACCAGGTACAAGACCCAGCTACTCAAAAGGTTTCCCTCCTGCAGCGAACATGGGGATTCTGCGGATAATAAATCTAGATAGGAACTAGTTGGAAATGGAGCCTTAAACTCATTAATCACATGTAATGAGCATTAGAAATTGATCTGTATCCTTACACACTTTCAGAAAGGTACCTCTGTACCTTATTTCTTTCATATTTCTTCCTTGGCTTCCTCTGCCATTCACAGCAGCTGGGCGTGTGCCACACCATGCACACAGTGCCCATCACAGTGCCACACCATGCACACAGTGCCCAACCATGCACATCACAGTGCCCATCAGTGCCACACCATGCACACAGTGCCCATCACAGTGCCACACCATGCACACAGTGTCCATCACAGTGCCACACCATGCACACAGTGTCCATCAGTCCCATCAGTGCCATCCCAGTGCCATACAGAAACAACCACGTGGTTGTACACTATAGAAAATCTGCAGCATGTTGCATTGTAATCTATCTTACAGCTTCTAACAAACTGTGTGTGTGTGTGGTTGTGTGTTATGTGCTGCTGGAACCATGAAGAATGAGCAGAACATACTTCCAAAGCCTGTCCTCCCTGCCCCTCTCTCTCTCTCGGGAGAAGCTGCCAGCCAGAACGAGGCTATGAAGAGAGGAGGAGATCATGTTCTGTGAAGGATAGGAGGGATGGGGGGTGGGGCTGGGCAGGTCTAGGCATGTCTGTCTTAGGGCCCGTACACACGATCGGACTTTTTGACAACCAACATGCAAATTAGCTGTTTTGGACCAACATCCGACCGCGTGTACGCTCCATCGGACCAACTTTTTCCAGGTTTTCATCGGACTTTTGTTGGCTGTGCGAACGGACCAACTTTCTGCCAACAAAAGTCCGATGGACCAAAGTTCTGAGTGGAACCTGTCCTGTTGAAGCGCTGTATGGTCTTGGCCACCGTGCTGCAGCTCAGTTTCAGGGTCTTGGCAATCTTCGTATAGCCTAGGCCATCTTTGTGTAGAGCAACAATTCTTTTTTTAAGATCCTGAGAGAGTTCTTTGCCATGAGGTGCCATGTTGAACTTCCAGTGACCAGTATGAGAGAGTGAGAGCGATAACACCAAATGGAACACACCTGCTCCCCATTCGCACCTGAGACCTTGTAACACCTTGTGAGTCACATGACACGTGGGAGGGAAAATGGCTAATTTGGACATTTTCACTTAGGGGTGTACTTACTTTTTGTGCCAGCGGTTTGGACATTAATGGCTGTGTTGAGTTATATTGAGGGGACAGCAAATTGACACTGTTATACAAGCTGTACACTCACTACTTTACATTGTAGCAAAGTGTCATTTCTTCAGTGTTGTCACATGAAAAGATGGAATAAAATATTTACCACAATGTGAGGGGTCTACTCACTTTTATGAGATACTGTGTGTGTATATATAAATATACATGATCCGTGCAGCACCACCGACCCCTGTAGCAGTGAAATCTGCTATGGCAACTGGTTAAGATCATCAGCATTATGATAACTCACAGGCAGCAGGTCCTCCATCATGGCTCTGGCCGGCTCTTTCACAGTGTGTCACATGACATAGGTGCTGATACATATGATCAATAAGTTAACAAAATCATTTTCCTACAGTACAGACTATTTACACCTAGCACACTAGAGGGTGCTACAAAAAAAGAACAGAATTTTTGCTTGCACATGATTGGATGATGGAAGTCAGAAAAGCTTCTGCTCATTTGCTAAGCTCTGGAAAAACCGCACTTGCATACAGTAGTGCAAACGCACTTTGCAGAGTGCACAGTCTCTTTGTCTTTAGTAAATCAACCCCTATGTCTGCTCTTCTCCTGGTGGATCCCGGAATTACTCATATCAGATGTGGACAATAAAAAATGTATTGACACATGGTGGAGTGCGTTTTATGAGTGCGTTTTATGATGTGGAGGAAGAATTTGAGTACGGTACTTCATTGGTATTTATTTATGGACATGGTGACTCACATATTAAGTTTTATGGACTTATAATATACATTCACTATGTATTTATCTTTTTAGTGCATGGATGATTTTATTATTTTGCACACATTGTGTATATGGTATATGATAGTTTATGCCGTTTTGTCACATATATTGGGCTAGTATATACCTTTTATTCTGGTCTGTTTTTAAAATGTTACTTTGGCACCTTAAAAGGGCAGCTGCCTCAATACTATAAACACTTTCTAACAGGTGGGGTTGGCGCCATCTTTCATGTTTTTTTTTATGTAGTGCAAGGGCTTGCCTGATTGCATACAAACTGAAAGCGTTTTAATTTGACCTCATATTGTATGGTTTTGTTTATTGCCCCGTACACACGGTCGGAAATTCCTACGGAAAATGTCCGATCGGACCATGTTGTCGGAAAATCCGACCGTGTGTGGGCTCCATCTGACTTTTTCCGTCGGAATTTCCGCCGGAAAATATTTGAGATCCTGCTCTCAAAATTTTCCGACAACAAAATCCGATCGGACTTTTTCCGATCGTGTGTAGAGAATTCCGACGGACAAAGTGCCACGCATGCTCAGATCAAATTACGAGACCAAACCTATTGGCTACTAGCCTCTACGTACTTCCGTCGTACGCAACGAACGTCATCACATTCAGAATGATCGGATTTTCCCACAACTTTGTCCGACCGTGTGTATGCAACACACAGTGTCGGACATAAATCCGTCGGTAAAAGTCCGACGGATATTTGTGGTCGGAATTTCCGACCGTGTGTACGGGGCATTAGACCCCTTTCACACTGAGGCTGCTGTACGTTTGCGGTAAAGCGGCACTCGTTTTGGCATCGCTTTACCGCTGTTTTAATACTTAAGGACCGAACATCTTTTTAAGATTTGTTGTTTACAAGTTAAAATAATTTTTTTTCCTAGAAAATTACTTAGAACCCCAAACATATACACTTTTTATATATATATATTATATATATATAATATATATATATATATATATATAATCAAAAAACCACAGTGGAAAAAAAAAGTGATAAATAAATAAATAAATGTGCAGATCTGATAAATAGTGCTAATTAATTGCATCAAATATTGAGTAATCCAAATATTATGTTCATGTAAAAAAAAACTGTGCAACCGCCAATTAATATTCCTTTGAAAACTCCACTGTGATACTCCTCACACCTCAGTGAATGCACTTCCTAAAAGACCATCAATATGTGTAATCAGTGCAGAGACAATAAATGATTTCCTTAAAAAAACAACAATATGTGTAATTGGCGGTTGCACAGTTTTTTTTTTTTACATGAACGTTTTTTTTAGCACTTTTCATAATATTTGGATTACTCGATATTGATTCAATTAATTAGCATTATTTATCAGATCTGCACATTTATTTATTTATTTATTTATTACTTTTTTCCACTGTGGTTTTTATTATATATATATATATAGTATTATATATATATATATATTAGCGCACCAATTTTCCTTTTTTATTTGACTGTTTTAGTGAGAGATCACCCATTGGTCGCAGCTTTTAGATCATTTGTTTTTTGTTGAGAATTTGAGCATACCAGCGCTTGAGCACTTTTTTCAATATATATATATATATATATTTTTTTTTTTCATACACCCTAGAGCATAATAATGGCGGTTGTTGCAATACTTTGTCACACCGTATTTGCGCAGCAGTCTTACAAGCACAATTTTTTGGAAAAAAATACACTTTTTTTTAATTAAAAAAATAAGACAACAGTAAAGTTAAACAGAAAGATGGGAAAAACCGCGCTATCTAGCAGTGGTAGATACAGCAGCCTGCACGACAATGATTATATAGAGTAAAAACCGTGAATGAATGTAAAGTGCGGCGCTCATAAGTGTTCAAAGATTAATATTGAACAAATATAGTGAAATGTAAATAAAAGTAATGTGATATGAGTGTGATGAAAAATCATAATACTCAATAAAAATATAAATATGAAAGTATTAGTGACAAATAATCATTTGAAAGTGATTATATAAAATAATAATAAAAATCAGCAATATTACACCAAAATAGTGACATAGGTGAAATACAAAAAATAAATAAATAAAAATAAAAATAAAAAATAAAAAATAAAACGTGACTTGTGCGGCTTGTCTGAAGTTTTCAATCACCAATTGGAAAGAGGCTTACCGACTCTCGTGGACTCAGTGGGCTTACGCCGTATGAGTCAAACGTGCTGAATGGTGTTTAGACTACACCTAGATGGGCAGCTATTCCAAGGTTATGATGAAGTGAAGACCATGGACAGATGGAGGCACTGGATGCTCAGTGGAAACCCAAGATGAGGGTGATGGATAAGTATACAGTATAATTCATCCCCAGCGGCATTACCAGCAAGAAAAGAATGAGGCCATATAGTGTGATACCGTATAGGCTATTAAAATTTATTTAAAAAAGCAAATGGGTACTCACATGTACAGAGAAAATTCAAGCATGTATGCAAAGAATTGGCAGCATGTGGCATCAGCAAATTAGTCTCCCTCCCTAACAGTAAAGTTAGCCCATATTTTTTTCTATAAAAAAAAGATAATGCTATGCCAAGTAAATTGATACCCACATGTCATGTCAAAATTTCTACAAGTTACCAGTTTTGAGTTACAGAGGGGGTCTAGGGCTAGAATTATTGCTCTCGCTCTAACGATCGTGGCAATACCTCACATGTGGTGTTTGAACAATGTTTTCATATGCAGGCGTGACTTACATATGCATTCACTTCTGCGCCCAGGCTCGGCAGGACTGGGCGCTTTAAAAAAAAAAAAAATCTTATTTATTTTACTTTTTAAATAGTTTTTTTTCCCACTGTCCTTTTAAAAAAAAAAATTGGGTCACTTTTATTCCTATTACAAGGAATGTAAACATCCCTAGTAATAGAAAAAAGCGCATGCCAGGACCTCTTTAATGTGAGATCTGGGGTCAAGACCTCAGATCTCACATTTACACTTAAAGCCGAGTTCCGCCAATTTTTTTTAATTTTTTTTATTTATTTTAAGTCAGCAGCTACAAATACTGCAGCTGCTGACTTTTTTAAAATGCCGATCTGTCTCTCAGCTCTCGGGGTGGAGGCACCGCCATCTTCGGTAAGGGAATCAGGAAGTGAAACCATGCGGCTTCACAGCCTGGTTCCCTACTGCGCATGCGCAATTCCACTGGTCCCTGCAGTCTTCTGGGACCTGTGTATCTCCCAGAAGACAGCGGGGGCGGGGGGGATGGAGGAGGTGCCTGATATAGCATAGCTATCCGTGGTTACTTCGGCTATCTATGCCCGGAAGTGGGAGCAAATACCTGGATTATACAGGGTATCTGCTCCCTCTTCCCCCCTGAAAGGTGCCAAATGTGACACCGGATGGGGGGGGAGGGAGGATTATGAAAAGCGTAAGTTCCTATTTTGGGTGAAACTCCACTTTAAATGCAATAATAAAAAAAAAAGTGACGTTTGACGTTGCTTCCTTCATCCAATGTTATGGAGCCGAGTGGGGGCCATGTTTCCCTCATTTGGCTCCATACTACTGAGGGGAAGGATCGTATCATCTCCGTCGCCAATCGCCGGACCGGTGCGTGCTGGGAGAGGGGGGCACCTCTCCCACCGCCGATAAAAGTGATTTTGCGGCAAACACGCCGCAGAGACCTTTTTTAATGCAAAGAGGACCGCCCACCTGTTGCAAAAAATACCAGGGTCATGGCAGCTATCTGCTGCCAAAACCCCAGTATTCTACGTCAAAGTACCGACATACAGCTACGGCGGTTTGCAGTAAGTGGTTAAGTGGCGCTTTTCGGCCACTAGCGGGGCGATTTGAACCCCAAAAAAGGGGTTAAAAACTCCCATGGTGCGGCACTTCCGAAGCACTGCCCATTCATTGCAATGGGTAGGGGCGTTTTGGGAGTGCTGTATACAGCACTCCCAAACCACCCCTAATGCCCCGTACACACGAGCAGATTTTCTGTCGGAAAAAACTTGGATGTTTTTTTCCGACAGAATTCCGCTCAAGCTTGGCTTGCATACACACGTCACACAAAAGTTCTCGGAACTTTCGACCGTCAAGAATGCGGTGACGTACAACACTACGAAGAGCTGAGAAAATTAAGTTCAATGCTTCCGAGCATTGACCGTGAACCTGCTGTAAATCTTTTGCTGGCGGAAATTCCGCCAGCATTGTCCAATGTCGGTCGGAATTTCCGACCAAAAGCTCACATCAGCTCACATCGGCTTTTTGGAATTTACGATCGGAACTTTTTCTGACCGAAAAATAGAGAACCTGCTCTAAATCTTTTGAAAATCAGCTGGCGGAAATTCCGCCAGCATTGTCCAATGAAGCCTCCGATCACACCACGTTCAGAATGATCGGAATTTCCGACCAAAAAACATGCTCACATCGGACTTTTGCTGGCTTTAAGGAAAAGTGTGCAAGAAAGTGTGCAATGAAAATTGTATAAAGTATGGGCAGCCTAACTTACATCTGGATATAGTTTTTGGAAATAGGAAATCAGTAGGATTATAATATTTCTATTTTAATGTAACATTATGCCCAGAATAACGTAAGTAATCTAATGTTTTTTAGTTTATGAAACTGCAATGACTGCTACATGGAAAAAAAAAAAATTCTTCTGGCTGTCGCACTGTTTACTGTCTTGCTGTTAAGCTTAACAGTGCATCGCTTCACAAAGGTATGTACTAATCACTCTGATTGACAACGCTTCTCTAAACTCAGGAGCAGTATAGTATAGTTGCCCCACCATTACAGGAAGCTACATTAGGTGGATTTCACTGGCAGGCTTAATAAGTATTTGTGGGACTAAAATACTACAGCAGATTTTTATTTATTTTTTAATGGGAGGCTATAGTTCTACTTTAACCGCTTGCCGGCCGCCGCACACAGATGTAGGTCGGTACAATGGCACAGGCAGGCAAATGGGCATACAGGTATGTCCCTTTAAATTTGCTGCACGCTGTGGGAGCGTGTCCGCGGGTCCCGGGAACCCGATGTTCTCTGGCGGCCCACGATTGCGGTGTGGAGAGGTAGAACGGGGATGTAAACAAGGCATTTCCCCATTCTGCCTTGTGTCATGACAGAGATCTACTGCTCCCTGTGATCGGGAGCAGTGATCGATGTCATGTTCTAGGTAGCCCACCCCCCCCCCCACAGTTAGAATCACTCCCTAGGACACACTTAACCCCTCCATCGTCCCCTAGTGCTAACCCCTTCCCTGCCAGTGTAATTTACACAGTAATCAGTGCATTTTTATAGCACTGATTGCTGTATAAATGACAATGGTCACAAAATAGTGTCAAAAGTGCCCAATTTGTCTGCCGAAAAATATTGCGTTTTTTAAAAAAATTGTCCCTCTTTTTTTGTTTATGGCGCAAAAAATAAAAACCGCAGAGGTGATCAAATACCACCAAAAGAAAGCTCTATTTGTGGGAAAAAAAGTACGTCAAATTTGTTAGGGTACAGCGTCGCACGACCGCACAATTGTCAGTTAAAACCACGCAGTGCTCTAGTTCTGGGGGTCTGTGGGCGGGGGGCTTATCGGTATCTGGAACCCCCTTTTAACAAGGGGACCCCCAGATCCCGGCCCTGCCTATGTGAATGAGTATGGGGTACGTGGTACCCCTACCCATTCACCAAAAAAGTAATAAAAACGCAGAGACAGTTTTTGACAATTCCTTTATTAAAAATAAAAAAAAACAATGTCTGCCAATGTAAATCCATCATCACACCGCTGCCACCGCTGACCCGAAAAAAGAAAGAAAAAAAAAGGCTCTACTGTCAACAAAGGCTAACCACCTACTGCAGTCTCCACCATTTGACAGTTCTTATATAGTAAGGGAAAGTGCCACCAGGTGACATCGCCAGGTGCCTCTGCCCCTTACCTATATAAAAACTGTCAAACGACGGAGCCTGCAGTAGGCGGTCAGCCTTCGTTGACGGCAAAGCATTTTTTTTCCTTTATTCGGGTCTGGCAGTGGCATCGGGATTCATGATTGAATTTTTTATTTTTAATAAAGGAATTGTCAAAAATGGTCTGTGTTTTTATTACTTTTTTGGTGAATGGGTAGGGGTACTATGTACCCCATACTCATTCACATGGGGGGGTGGGATCTGGGCACCCACTTGTTAAATAGTGCTTCCAGATTCAGATAAGCCCCCCACCCCCAGACCCCTACAACCATAGCCCAGGGTTGTCGGGAAGAGGCCTTTGTCCCCCGCAATTTAAATGTCTTTTATTTTCTTTATAAATGTCAGTTTTGCTGCAGCAGGATATTTCATGCTAACATGTCGTATGTCTAGCTGAATGCAAAGAGTACTTTCTGACACTATGTATGCCTACAATTTTTGTACTGTAATTTTCATTAAATAATGAATGTATTAAAAATATTTTACTTACGTTTTTTAGATGCTCTATTCTGGACCCTAAATAAATACTAGTGTAGCGCCCTGCTCCTGACGCGCAGACGCTATAAGTGAAAATTTAGATTTGTTTGAGTTGTAGTTTAACTCAGACTGATTGTGTTAAATTTCTGGTTTCTGTTCCAGTTCAGCTGGGTTGCGTAGTTTTCCACTTGGCCGTGGGTGGCGCTCTCATCATCGGCCAGTGTTGGAAATTGCAACAAGCTGGGTGTATTGAGTGCCTCTTTACCTGGGAACAGTCCGTGGGAGTGGTTTGCACACTGTGCATTCTGGGAGAGGGTACTTAAGGGACAGACCCCGTGGTGGGGTGGTGTTCTGACCTGATGGTCCTCCTGTCCTAAGGTGTACCATAGCCATTCAACCGGATGGCCCGAGGCTTTGTTACTGAAGGTAGGCCCAAGAGTTCTGGGGCCTACTGATCCAGGGGTGGTCCTGTGCTGTCTTGCCTGCGGGGAGAAGCCAAGCAATTGGAGAAACCAGGGGAGGACTTTTCTGAGAGAGGACCGAGCAACAAGGCTGGTATCTCAAGAAGAGCCTGGAGACTCAATTGGAGAATGCATCCCGGGTTATCTACCTCACAGTATCGCTGACTTGGATGAAAGAAACTGGTACTGTGAGACTGTACTTTGATGTTACAAAAGTTATTGTTTACCCAATCCTGAGGCAGAGGATTGTGCAACGATTCTACTATATTCTTCTAGTTTGTGGCAGAGACTATGACCGAGCATCGCACCAGCTGCTAGGTCAGTGAGAGAGGCCTATCCGGTGGTTGCTGGATCCAATTTGTGGAAGTTGTTTTTTCCTCTGGATCAAAGTACCCGTGACCGCAATTCAAGGTACCTGAATCTCCCTTAACCCTCCATCCCTCTGTTTGATTCTTTTCTGTCAATAAAGCATTGGAAAAAGAGACTAAGTGTTGGAGCCAAAATCTGTGAGTAACTATTTTCTGGGGACCTCTATGATGGACACGGTGGAACGGGGAGGTAACGGTAAGCCCATTCAAATATTACCAGCTCCTTCGGGGGTTAGTGCTACACTAGGTAGCTCACTTTGTTTATAAGCAGGCTGAGTAGCTGTGTTTGCCATAAATAACCGTGTCTATACTGTTCATTATCAATTGTAACTAGATTTGAACACTGGCTGTCTTAACAAAGGGTTAAAGGTTTAGGGGCTGGGCTTCTTGCATTGTTTGTTAATCAGGACAGACTTGGGACAGGCTCACTGTAACAATGTTCACAAAGCCTTGCAGTGAGCCATGGCACATTGTCCTGAGAAACATATATAGCACTTACCCCCGAAGGAGCTGCTGGTTTGATTTGGGCCTGCACTGTTAACAAACCCCCACTGACTAGACTCAGTCCCCTTGACACAGCTGTGGTGCAATACAATACAATACACAATACAATATAATATACCTGTGTTATCATCTCAGGATCCACTGGCTCCACCTGCTGGGAGAAAAACAATACTCCACACAATAGGGTACTTTATCAGACAGTACAGTAAAATATACTTTTGGTTAACAGGTGATTACAATAATTGTACTCTCACTTCAACATGAAGTGACAGGGAAATTAATTTGGATAACAGTTATACACAGTGTAACTACAAGGGAGCTCCCCCTACTTTTATAGCTATTTGCGAGATCTCGATAAAAGTACACAGTCTTTAATCTTCTGCTAGCTATGATAGTTTCTTATGAATTGTAATCCAAAAAGGTAAGGAGATTAGGATTGACTTAAAGATTTCCTTAAGTATAGTACAATGCTTAAGATGCAATAAGGGTTAGGCCTTGTGCCTGCCTAATGTCAGTTACTGTAATCCTCTTCCGTGGGACTACAGGTCCCAGTGAAATTTGTATATGAATCTGACTGGGTGCAACTGTATAATAAAACGGTGGGCCGCAACCCGCTCACCAACTGGATCGGAAGCTATGTATGGTAGCTCTGGTCCGGTGTTTGTGACTTTCTTCAATGCCGGCCGGCTCCGTCACTCCGCTCCACTCCACTGCGTGAACCGGGTCCTCTGATGCCCAGATGAGTGCCTCTGGATCTTCCCAATCCAGTCACTGTGTCTCTCATACCGTCAGATCGCTCACACAGTTTGTTAAAGTTGCGCTCCGCAATGGCTGTAGGCCGCTCCTTCTGGAAAGCCTCCTCACCGATCCTCACAGGCAGGCCATGTGTCCAGAAGAGACCTAAGATGGCCGCTCCGGGTCCTTTTATGTCCTACCCAGCATGCCGTGCAAGAGAGGGTGTCCATGGGTAGGTCACCTGGCATTCTGGGTAAATAGGTCAACTCTCCAAAGTAAATAACAGTAACTTCCTTTAATTAGTTTAGTGCTTTGTGAGAAAAGAAAAGTCACCCGAGTTCCACGTTCAGTATTTGGCCGATAGATGGCGCAAAGTACTAAGCTATAGAATTGTCCATAGACTTTCATTATAGAATATTGACATTGCATCAGTAGACAATAATATCAGCGCTACACATAAAAAAAGGCAAGAAATGAATTACATATAGTGGGGTTTTCTCAAATCTGACAGCAGAAATGGAAATATGCTTTAACCCCCTTGGCTCCGACTGCCTCCTGGCCCTTTAAAAGTTCCAAAAGAGACACTTCGGATGCGATGACCCTTGACGAACCCCTAGCCACCTCTGAATTCCTACAGGCCATCAAAGCCCTGAAAGTGGGAAAATGCCCGGGACCTGACGGTTACACTCTCCGGTTTTATAAAACCTTTGCTCCCCAACTGGCACCCCTCCTGACGAAGGCCTTTAACTCAATAAACGACTCCAACCTCCCCTCTAAAGAATTCTTATCGGCAAATATCTCCATTATACCCAAGCCGGGTAAGGACCCATCCCAATGCAGTAGCCTTGAGGCGATTCAGTTCGCAGTTGCAGCGCTATACAAATCATTCATTCAGTAGCTACCGACCCATCTCTTTACTCAATATAGACATTAAATTATTTGCAAAAGTCCTGGCCACCCTCCCCGATAAAGAATTCTTATCGGCAAATATCTCCATTATACCCAAGCTGGGTAAGGACCCATCCCAATGCAGTAGCCTCGAGGCGATTCAGTTCGCAGTTGCAGCGCTATACAAATCATTCATTCAGTAGCTACCGACCCATCTCTTTACTCAGTATAGACATTAAATTATTTGCAAAAGTCCTGGCCACCCGCTACCTAAAGTAATACATAATGACCAAGTGGGGTTTGTCCCCGGTAGAGGCGAGGGACAACACCACTAAGACAATTCATCTTATATCCCTAATGCAGCGCAAAGGCCTGAAAGCCTGCCTTCTGTCCTTCGACGCCGAAAAGGCCTTTGACAGAGTCAGTTGGAAATTTTTGCAACTGTCCCTGGAACAACTTGGCATTGGGGCAGCCTATATCTCGAAAGTCATGTTCCTATACTCCCGACCCTCTGCCACAGTTCTGGTAAACGGCACAGTGTCGGCTCCCTTTGAAATCACGAATGGCACCAGGCAGGGCTGTCCCCTCTCCCCCCTTCTTTTTGTTATTGTTATTGAACATTTGGCCTGCGCTATACGTCTAAACCCCTCCATCCCCAGCATACACACACCATCTGCCCACCATAAACTGTCCCTATATGCCGACGACCTACTAGTATACATTCAAAACCCACATACTTCGCTCCCATCACTACTTCAGGAATTCCAACATTTTGGCACTCATAGTAACTTCAAGATCAATATATCTAAGACGGAAGCTCTTAACATATCCCTCTACTCCCCCCCCCCCCCCCATGTTATCCCTACTGAAATCTAACTTTTCGTTCCGATCGCAAAATAAAGGGATCTCCTACCTAGGGATAGTCATACCCTCTAATCTGACAAATCTGTTCTCCCTGAACTATATCCCCTTACTTTCCCGCATACGTAAAAGACTTAGAGGAATGGGGAGGATCCTCACTACCTTGGTTCCGGAGGATCAATACTCTGAAAATGGACACTCTGCCCAAGCTCTTATATCTGTTTCAAACAGTCCCCATCTATATCCCCAAATCGTTCTTCACCTCTTTACACTCCTTAGCCATAAGCTTTATGTGGAATAGAGGACTCCCAAAAGTTAGGTTTAAATTACTCACTCTTCCAAAAACACAAGGGGGAACAGGTCTACCTGATTTCGAGTCCTATCAAAAAGCAGCCCATGTAGCACATGTCCTGGAATGGTTCCCTCGCCCTTTTCATAAGGCATCATTAACGATTGAACAAGACCTATCCCCTGTGGACCTCCGGGCCCTCCTATGGGGTTATAAATATAACTATGCTCGCCTGACCTCTCTATCACCATTGACCCCGGCCTCCCTTAAATTATGGTACCAGAAAGGTCTCAACACTACTCTATCCTCTGATCCCTCTGACCCCCCCCCTCCCCGGGCCCCCCTCCCTCCCCCTTCCCCCTCCCCCCCTCTTCTCCCCTCGTCCCCTCCCCCGCCCCACCCCTTCCCCCCCCCCCCCCAATTCTCCCTGCCCCCCCCTTCCCTCCCCCCCCGCCCCCCCCCTCCCCGCTCCTGTCTGCTCCCTCCCACCCCCTCCCCATCCTCTCGCCCCCCCTCTGTCCCCCATCCCCCCCTTCCCTCCCCCCCCTCCCCCACCGCCCCCTCAGCCTGCTCAAACCGCCCCCCCCCTCCCAATGTCCGCGCCTAACCCTCCCCCTCCCTCCTTCCTTGCCCCCCATCCCCCTCGCCCCTCCCCCCCAGCCTCCCCCCCCTTCCTTCCCCCTGTCCCCCCCGCCCCCTCCCCCCCCCTATTCTCTCCACGCACCTCATCCCTCCCCCCATCCCGCGCCCCATCCGTCCTTCCCCAATCCCCATCTCCCCCCAAGCGGCCTCTCCCTCCTCTCTTCACTATTCCCGCTCCTAATCCCGCTCTCCTCCCCAATTGTCGCTCTTTCCCCCTCCCGCCTCCCTCCTCTTCCCCACTCACAGCCCCCTTCGCCCCCTCCCCCCCATCCCTCCCTCCCCCCTTCCCCCCCTTGCCCCCCCCCCCCCCCCTCTCCTCCCCTGTCGGCCTTCATCCCCCCCCTCCATCCCCACCGCCCCCTTCTCCCGACCTCCGGGCCCCTCCTCCCCTCCCCTCTCCCCCCCTCCTCCCCCTCCTCCCCTCCCCCTCCTCCTCCCCCCTCCAGTCCCCCCCCGCCCCCCCTGTCCCCCTCCTGCCCCCCCCTCCCTCCCTCCCTTCCGCCCCCCCCTCGCCCGCCCCTCTCTTCTCCCCCCCCCCGTCCCTACCCCCTCCCTCCGTGCCCCCCCGACCCTCCCACCAAGTCCCCTCCCTCCCACCCTCATCCCCCATTCCCCTTTCGCTCCCTCTTGCCCCCCTCCCAAGCTTCCCCCCTGTCGTCCCGCTCTGTGCGCGTCCCCCGCCCTGCCCCTCCATCCCTCCCTGTGACAATAGCCATATCCTGCCCTCCCCCTCCTCCACCCGCATGCTTTACTGTAGGAATTTAGAGGACTCCCAAAAGTTAGGTTTAAATCTCCCCCTCCCCCCCTCTCCCCCCCTCTCCCTCCTCGCCCCCTCCCCTTCCCTCCCCTCCCCTCTCCCCCCTTCTCCCCCCCTCCCCCCCCCCCCCCTCCCCACCTTCCCCTCCCCCTCCCCGCCCTCTGCCCCCTCTCCCCCTTCACTCCCCTCACTATTTGACAATCCCGAACTTCCACAAGGGGTGGGTGCAGCCACCCTAGGCTCCTTTAAACCCACCGCATGGCCCCAAGCCCATTCGTTTGTACACCCTTCCCAGGGGACACCGATTAGCCCAGAGGGACCCGGGGACTGGCTCACGGCACTACACACGTCCACATTCACCAAATGCCTGCACTCCTCTTCCCAAATACACCGAGCCCGCACCAGCTTCGAGGAACTATGCTCCCTTCAGGAAACACCTAGACATCTCCTCTCATCCTTATACAGCCTGTTACAGACCTCAACACACGACCAACTGCCAATTTACACAAGGATGTGGTCTGCAGACATAGGGGAAGACATCTCTGAGCCAGAATGGCAAACTTCCTTTCACTTTACCCACAAATCAACTATCTCATGTTATTCTCAAGAAAAGAATTTCAAACTCTTATCTAGGTGGTACAGAGATCCCGAAACACTGCACAAAATGTTCCCATCCACGCCCCTTCTGGACGCAGGTCTTTGAGTGCTAAAATCTCATCTCTGATAAAACAGTGAAAATCTCCCCAAAGATTGCCCTACTCTCTATACTACCTGGGTCTCTGAAGTCACAAAAACAAGATCTACTTCGCTTTTTTATGTCCTCAGCGAGGCAATTTATACCTGCATATTGGAAAACAAAGGTAACTCCTCCATTGTCACGGTGGGTTTCTACCATGAATGACACAATGAGAATGGAGGAAATGTTGGCCCTTGACAACGACACGTATACTAAATTTACAGTAATTTGGTCAGTCTGGCTCCGCTTCTCCTCCTCTGACACCCTATTAAATAAGATCCCGAATCCTTAGAGACAAGCTGAGCCCCTCCGGGTTCATTATCAACCCTTTACTACCCTTCCTCCACCTAACTCCCACCGGTCATCACCGGATTTCCTCTCCCTCCTACCTCCTTCTCTCTCTCTAGTTCTTTACCCTTTGCCTTCATTCTGACTTTATATCTTCTTTACTTCTTTTGCTTTATTTTAACTTACACATGTTACCTATAATGTGAACCTTAGGTACTACTCAATGACTAAGCTAAATAATACAGAGAACAGGTTTTCTCTCTGACTTCACCCAGTTTAGTAGAGGGAGTCGGCTGTGGGCGATAGCCATTGGGCTGATTTCTTCTATATGTACTTTTGATACCGTTTTCTAACTGTATTCTTCCCATGTTGTTCACCGTTACAATGTTCTTTTTGGAAAATGTCAATAAAAATATTTTCAACACTAAAAGTTACAAAAGACGGTAGGCGGGAATTCTGGTTATGTGGCCGCTGTGATTGGCTGTCACAGTAGTCACATGGTCAGAAAGCTCCCGATCGCAAGTATGCATTGGGAGCTTACTGATCCCCACGGGGTAACATGCTGGGAGCGTGCAGGATGCGTGCTCTCAGCACGGTAAGTTGTTTACAAAGAGCCCGATATATGCTCTCAGCATCAAGAGTTTAAGTTCACAATTGTTAAATATCCCCTGCCCACTTCATTGCAGCATATAATGTCCTCAAAACCTGGTGAAACTTTAAATCAGTATTTATAACTTTTTTTTTTTTTTTTTTTTTTCATTGCAGAGCTCAGATGCAGTCCCATATTCCAGAAATCCCACTGTACATCATAAAAAAAAAATTGTATCAATTCCCAGCTTCTCATTAGAGGATGAAATTCAAGCTTCTCTAATCTTCAAAAACATTTCTGTCTCGATTCCTTCCATCACGTTCACCCACAAGGACCACACAACCAGTGCTAAGAATAGTAGAGCCACCATACTGAACCCAAGAAAAAAGTATTGTGTTGGAGAGACAATAATTGTCCAAATTGAGATGTTTGACTATCTGGGTAACAGGAAAACATACGGAGGAGACTTCATAAGAGCTAGGATATTTTCTCCAGATCTTAAAGCAGCGGCTTCTGGGAGAATTGAAGATTTTAACAATGGAACCTATCATGCCTATTTCACTTTATTTTGGGAAGGAGAGGTTTTCTTCTCATTGGTCCTCTACCATCCAAGTGAGGCTGTTTCAGCTTTGTGGAGAGCGAGGAATCGGGGATATGGCCTCATTTACTTCATGGGGACTTTTATGAATGGAACTCATCAAGTGAAGTCTGAATGTGGATTCCAACTGAATACAAAGAAGGAAATATGTGAATTTAGAAAGGAAGAATACAATGAGATATTTTACTGCGCTAAACCAGAATCTTTCCATTGTGGGTCATTAATATACCTCCAGTCTTTCAACAGTGATCTCTCCTTTCTAAGCACACTTGAGAAATCTCTTTTGGACAGGTACTGACCTCTCTCCCAGTCTGAGCCCTGCAGTACAGGGTATTGCAAAACACTGATAGAAAGTCAAAAATAGGTTATTATACTGCTCACATTAAAAATACATTTAATGTTGTATTATTAGGTTCCAGTGCTGAATCAATTTGTGCATTTATATCTGCCTGGAGCTCAGTTTCAAACATGTGTTTGACCTTTATCTGTGCTGTAAAATTAATAAACCATATGCATACATACAGTGGGGGAAAAGTATTTGATCCCCTGCTGATTTTGTATGTTTGTCCACTGACAAAGAAACGATCAGTCTATATATTTAATGGTAGGTTTATTTTAACAGTGAGAGACAGAATAACAACAAAAATATCCAGATTTGCATGTGTAGTGGCCATAACCCTTGATGGGGCGGCCTTGACTTTTGGGCTTACCGGTTACCTCCGCTTGGTTTGTCGATGAATGTCCAGGGGTTCCCAGGGTTAGTACCCAACAACTTTGGATGCTGACACAATAAATGTCCTTTTGAAGGTTTTTATTCTTGCAGTGGTAACATCCAACAAAACACAGTCTCAGATAGGAATAGAGGGCAAGGGTTCAGAAACTAAGGCACCTTGAACTGCTGACATCCACAAATGTCTTTAATCAAACCCAGAGAGTAGCCACTCGCAGCTGGGTACTTCAATGCCAGACAAACCTCTAGCCAGAGGTATGGCAGCTGACAATGTGATCCGTAAACTTGTTAAAAGTCTCTGACACAGAATGAACTTGCAACCAAAGGTGAATAGGAACCTTTCTCACAGTACCTGGAACTTTCTCTGTCTCCTGTGGAAGTGTGGATTCTTTAGTGTCCATACAACTCAGCAACCAGGCTCCTCTTGAGATGCCAGCTTGTTGGGCCTCCTCTGAAGAGTCCTCCCCCGGTCACCTATAAGAGCTGTGGTGCCCCTCCAGCAATGAGAGCACACCGGGACGCATTGAATCCACCTTCAGTTACTGGGCCTCGGGCTAACCGGCTCCGAGACTCGGGAACAGGCGGATCCTTGCCCCAGACCATGCAAGTCTGTGGGGCTAGTCAAGCTGACCATGTTGCGGGACAACAAATGTTCCCAGGCCTGGGAACCACTCGCGGGGCTACCACGGTCCAGAACCAGGAAACAGGACTGCGGTCGAACCCCGAAAATGTGACTTCAGCACCTTAACTACCCTTCCCCAGACTACACAGCGGGGCCAAGCGCACCTACTGATTGGCGCCGGGGAAGACTGATACCTAAGACGTCCAACCAGGCCTGGTTCTAGGCCTGTCATGTGTACCTCACTGCACTCATGACCAGGCAGAACCCTAGTACAGCCCAGCCAAACTGATGCCAAAGTTAACCTGCACAATTAACAAAAAAAAACTAAATTTCCACATATAGCGCACACTTGTGAAAGTGTCCCTGCTACACATGTTAATGAGTGAAATAAGTATTTGATCCTCTATCAATCAGCAGGACTTCTGGCTCCCAGGTGTCTTCTATATAGGTAATGAGCTGAGAATAGGAACACTCTCTTAAAAGGGAGTGCTCCTAATCTCAGCTTGTTACCTGTATAAAAGACACCTGTCCACAGAAACATTCAATCAATCAGATTCCAATCTCTCCACCATGGCCAAGACCAAAAAGTTGTTCAAGGATGTCAGGGACAAGATTGTAGACCTACACAAGACTGGAATGGACTACAAGACCACCACCAAGCAGCTTGGTGAGAGGTTGACAACAGTTGATGCGATTATTTTCAAATGGAAGAAACACAAAATAAACTGTCAATCTCCCTCGGTCTGGTGCTCCATGCAAGAACTCACCTCGTAGAGTTTCAATGATCATGAGAATGGTGAGGAATTAGCCCAGAACTACACGGGAGAATCTTGTCAATGATCTCAAGGTAGCTGGGACCATAGTCACCAAGAAAAATATTGGTAATACACTGCCTTGTGAAGGACTGAAATCCTGCAGTGCCTGCACGGTCCCCCTGCTCAAGAAAGCACATGTACAGGCCCATCTGAAGTTTGCTAATGAACATATGAATGATTCAGAGGAGAACTGGGTGAAAGTGTTGTGGTCAGATGAGACCAAAACACAGGACAGGACAACTTCACTGCATCAGAGATGATGGGCGGAGTAATCTTGGGTTACCTCGGTCAGGGCATGAAAATGGGTTGCGGATGGGTATTCCAGCATGACAATGACCCAAAACCCAAGGCCAAGGCAACAAAGGAGTGGCTCAAGAAGAAGCACATTAAGGACCTGGAGTGGCCTAGCCAGTCTGATGACGACTCAAATGGGGAACACCCTGCGCTTGGAGAAGTACATCTTCCAGCACAGGGGCCGCCCAGAAAAGTTCAACACTTTATGGTCCTCATGGTTAGATACTCTTCATCTTAACCCGGTGGATTTGGTCTTGGACAGACTGTTTCTCTAGCACGGAGGTTAGCTCTGATCACAATATAGAAGGGTGGCCTTCTGGTCTAGCATGCTACAGGTAATTAAGTTGGAGGATAGTTAAAGGGGGGAGGGAGGGGGAGAGTGTAACCGTCAGGTCCCGGGCATTTTCCCACTTTCAGGGCTTTGATGGCCTGTAGGAATTCAGAGGTGGCTAGGGGTTCGTCAAGGGTCATCGCATCCGAAGTGTCTCTTTTGGAACTTTTAAAGGGCCAGGAGGCAGTCGGAGCCAAGGGGGTTAAAGCATATTTCCATTTCTGCTGTCAGATTTGAGAAAACCCCACTATATGTAATTCATTTCTTGCCTTTTTTTATGTGTAGCGCTGATATTATTGTCTACTGATGCAATGTCAATATTCTATAATGAAAGTCTATGGACAATTCTATAGCTTAGTACTTCGCGCCATCTATCGGCCAAATACTGAACGTGGAACTCGGGTGACTTTTCTTTTCTCACAAAGCACTAAACTAATTAAAGGAAGTTACTGTTATTTACTTTGGAGAGTTGACCTATTTACCCAGAATGCCAGGTGACCTACCCATGGACACCCTCTCTTGCACGGCATGCTGGGTAGGACATAAAAGGACCCGTAGCGGCCATCTTAGGTCTCTTCTGGACACATGGCCTGCCTGTGAGGATCGGTGAGGAGGCTTTCCAGAAGGAGCGGCCTACAGCCATTGCGGAGCGCAACTTTAACAAACTGTGTGAGCGATCTGACGGTATGAGAGACACAGTGACTTGATTGGGAAGATCCAGAGGCACTCGTCTGGGCATCAGAGGACCCGGTTCACGCAGTGGAGTGGAGCGGAGTGACGGAGCCGGCCGGCATTGAAGAAAGTCACAAACACCGGACCAGAGCTACCATACATAGCTTCCGATCCAGTTGGTGAGCGGGTTGCGGCCCACCGTTTTATTATACAGTTGCACCCAGTCAGATTCATATACAAATTTCACTGGGACCTGTAGTCCCACGGAAGAGGATTACAGTAACTGACATTAGGCAGGCACAAGGCCTAACCCTTATTGCATCTTAAGCATTGTACTATACTTAAGGAAATCTTTAAGTCAATCCTAATCTCCTTACCTTTTTGGATTACAATTCATAAGAAACTATCATAGCTAGCAGAAGATTAAAGACTGTGTACTTTTATCGAGATCTCGCAAATAGCTATAAAAGTAGGGGGAGCTCCCTTGTAGTTACACTGTGTATAACTGTTATCCAAATTAATTTCCCTGTCACTTCATGTTGAAGTGAGAGTACAATTATTGTAAATCACCTGTTTTTTCAGACAGTACAGTAAAATATACTTTTGGTTAAGTACCCTATTGTGTGGAGTATTGTTTTTCTCCCAGCAGGTGGAGCCAGTGGATCCTGAGATGATAACACAGGTATATTATATTGTATTGTATTGTATTGCACCACAGCTGTGTCAAGGGGACTGAGTCTAGTCAGTGGGGGTTTGTTAACAGTGCAGGCCCAAATCAAACCAGCAGCTCCTTCGGGGGTAAGTGCTATATATGTTTCTCAGGACAATGTGCCATGGCTCACTGCAAGGCTTTGTGAACATTGTTACAGTGAGCCTGTCCCAAGTCTGTCCTGATTAACAAACAATGCAAGAAGCCCAGCCCCTAAACCTTTAACCCTTTGTTAAGACAGCCAGTGTTCAAATCTAGTTACAATTGATAATGAACAGTATAGACACGGTTATTTATGGCAAACACAGCTACTCAGCCTGCTTATAAACAAAGTGAGCTACCTAGTGTAGCACTAACCCCCGAAGGAGCTGGTAACATTTGAATGGGCTTACCGTTACCTCCCCGTTCCACCGTGTCCATCAAAGAGGTCCCCATAAAATAGTTACTCACAGATTTTGGCTCCAACACTTAGTCTCTTTTTCCAATGCTTTATTGACAGAAAATAATCAAACAGAGGGATGGAGGGTTAAGGGAGATTCAGGTACCTTGAATTGCGGTCACGGGTACTTTGATCCAGAGGAAAAAACAACTTCCACAAACTGGATCCAGCAACCACCGGATAGGCCTCTCTCACTGACCTAGCAGCTGGTGCAATGCTCGGTCATAGTCTCTGCCACAAACTAGAAGAATATAGTAGAATCGTTGCACAATCCTCTGCCTCAGGATTGGGTAAACAATAACTTTTGTAACATCAAAGTACAGTCTCACAGTACCAGTTTCTTTCATCCAAGTCAGCGATACTGTGAGGTAGATAACCCGGGATGCATTCTCCAATTGAGTCTCCAGGCTCTTCTTGAGATACCAGCCTTGTTGCTCGGTCCTCTCTCAGAAAAGTCCTCCCCTGGTTTCTCCAATTGCTTGGCTTCTCCCCGCAGGCAAGACAGCACAGGACCACCCCTGGATCAGTAGGCCCCAGAACTCTTGGGCCTACCTTCAGTAACAAAGCCTCGGGCCATCCGGTTGAATGGCTATGGTACACCTTAGGACAGGAGGACCATCAGGTCAGAACACCACCCCACCACGGGGTCTGTCCCTTAAGTACCCTCTCCCAGAATGCACAGCGTGCAAACCACTCCCACGGACTGTTCCCAGGTAAAGAGGCACTCAATACACCCAGCTTGTTGCAATTTCCAACACTGGCCGATGATGAGAGCGCCACCCACGGCCAAGTGGAAAACTACGCAACCCAGCTGAACTGGAACAGAAACCAGAAATTTAACACAATCAGTCTGAGTTAAACTACAACTCAAACAAATCTAAATTTTCACTTATAGCGTCTGCGCGTCAGGAGCAGGGCGCTACACTAGTATTTATTTAGGGTCCAGAATAGAGCATCTAAAAAACGTAAGTTAAATATTTTTAATACATTCATTATTTAATGAAAATTACAGTACAAAAATTGTAGGCATACATAGTTTCAGAAAGTACTCTTTGCATTCAGCTAGACATTGCTGCAGCAAAACTGACATTTATAAAGAAAATAAAAGACATTTAAATTGCGGGGGACAAAGGCCTCTTCCCGACAACCCTAGGCTATGGTTGTGGGGGTCTGGGGGTGGGGGGCTTATCGGAATCTGGAAGCCCTCTTTAACAAGTGGGTGACCAGATCCCACCCCCCCATGTGAATGAGTATGGGGTACATAGTACCCCTACCCATTCACCAAAAAAGTAATAAAAACACAGACCATTTTTGACAATTCCTTTATTAAAAATAAAAAATTCAATGTCCCCCGATATAGATGCATCATGAATCCCGATGCCACTGCCAGACCCGAAAAAAGGAAAAAAAAATGCTTCGCCATCAACGAAGGCTGACCGCCTACTGCAGGCTCCGTCGTTTGACAGTTTTTATATAGATAAGGGGCAGAGCCACCTGGCGATGTCACCTGGTGCCACTTCCCCTTACTATATAAGAACTGTCAAATGGTGGAGACTGCAGTAGGTGGTTAGCCTTCGTTGACAGTAGAGCGTTTTTTTTTCTTTCTTTTTTCGGGTCAGCAGTGGCAGCGGTGTGATGATGGATTTACATTGGCAGACATTGTTTTTTTTATTTTTAATAAAGGAATTGTCAAAAACTGTCTCTGCGTTTTTTTTACTTTTTGACACTTTTTTGGTGAATGGGTAGGGGTACTACGTACCCCATACTCATTCACATAGGCAGGGCCGGGATCTGGGGGTCCTCTTGTTAAAAGGGGGGTTCCAGATACCGATAAGCCCCCCGCCCACAGACCCCCACAACTAGAGCACTGCGTCGTTTTAACTGACAATTGTGCGGTCGTGCGACGCTGTACCCAAACAAAATTGATGTACTTTTTTTCCCCACAAATAGAGCTTTCTTTTGGTGGTATTTGATTACCTCTGCGGTTTTTATTTTTTGCGCCATAAACAAAAAAAGAGGGACAATTTTGAAAAAAAACAAAAAAAAAAAAACCTCAATATTTTTCGGCAGACAAATCGGGCACTTTTGACACTATTTTGGGACCATTGTCATTTATACAGCGATCAGTGCTATAAAAATGCACTGATTACTGTGTAAATTACACTGGCAGGGAAGGGGTTAGCACTAGGGGATGATGGAGGGGTTAAGTGTGTCCTAGGGAGTGATTCTAACTGAGGGGGGGGCTACCTAGAACATGACATCGATCACTGCTCCCGATCACATGGAGCAGTATATCTCTGTCATGACACAAGGCAGAAGGGGGAAATGCCTTGTTTACATCCCCGTTCTACCTCTCCACACCGCAATCGTGGGCCGCCAGAGAACATCGGGTTCCCGGGACCCGCGGACACGCTCCCACAGCGTGCAGCAAATTTAAAGGGACGTACCTGTATGCCCATTTGCCTGCCTGAGCCATTGTGCCGACCTACATCTGTGTGCGGCGGCCGGCAAGCGGTTAAAGTAGAACTATAGCCTCCCATTAAAAAAATAAATAAAAATCTGCTGTAGTATTTTAGTCCCACAAATACTTATTAAGCCTGCCAGTGAAATCCACCTAATGTAGCTTCCTGTAATGGTGGGGCAACTATACTATACTGCTCCTGAGTTTAGAGAAGCGTTGTCAATCTGAGTGATTAGTACATACCTTTGTGAAGCGATGCACTGTTAAGCTTAACAGCAAGACGGTAAACAGTGCGACAGCCAGAAGAATTTTTTTTTTCCATGTAGCAGTCATTGCAGTTTCATAAACTAAAAAACATTAGATTACTTACGTTATTCTGGGCATAATGTTACATTAAAATAGAAATATTATAATCCTACTGATTTTCCTATTTCCAAAAACTATATCCAGATGTAAGTTAGGCTGCCCATACTTTATACAATTTTCATTGCACACTTTTCCTTTAGATGCAAGACCCCTTTCACTTTCATGCAAGCAGCATCTAATGCCGCGTACACACGATCGTAAATTCCGCCAGCAAAAGTCCGATGTGAGCTTTTGGTCGGAAATTCCGACCGTGTGTAGGCTTCATTGGACAATGCTGGCGGAATTTCCGCCAGCAAAAGATTTAGAGCAGGTTCTCTATTTTTCGGTCAGAAAAAGTTCCGATCGGAAATTCCAATCGCCTGTACCAATCTCCGACGCGCAAAATTCCTACACATGCTCGGAAGCATTGAACTTAATTTTCTCAGCTCTTCGTAGTGTTGTACGTCACCGCGTTCTTGACGGTCGAAAGTTCCGAGAACTTTTGTGTGACCGTGTGTTTGCAAGCCAAGCTTGAGCGGAATTCTGTCGGAAAAAAAACATCCAAGTTTTTTCCGACAGAAAATCTGCTCGTGTGTACGGGGCATTAGGGGTGGTTTGGGAGTGCTGTATACAGCACTCCCAAAACGCCCCTACCCATTGCAATGAATGGGCAGTGCTTCGGAAGTGCCGCAACATGGGAGTTTTTAACCCCTTTTTTGGGGTTCAAAGCGCCCCGCTAGTGGCCGAAAAGCGCCACTTAACCACTTACTGCAAACCGCCGTAGCTGTATGTCGGTACTTTGACGTAGAATACTGGGGTTTTGGCAGCAGATAGCTGCCATGACCCTGGTATTTTTTGCAACAGGTGGGCGGTCCTCTTTGCATTAAAAAAGGTCTCTGCGGCGTGTTTGCCGCAAAATCACTTTTATCGGCGGTGGGAGAGGTGCCCCCCTCTCCCAGCACGCACCGGTCCGGCGATTGGCGACGGAGATGATACGATCCTTCCCCTCAGTAGTATGGAGCCAAATGAGGGAAACATGGCCCCCACTCGGCTCCATAACATTGGATGAAGGAAGCAACGTCAAACGTCACTTTTTTTTTTATTATTGCATTTAAAGCAGAGTTTCACCCAAAAATGGAACTTACGCTTTTCATAATCCCCCCCCCCCCATCCGGTGTCACATTTGGCACCTTTCAGGGGGGAAGAGGGAGCAGATACCCTGTATAATCCAGGTATTTGCTCCCACTTCCGGGCATAGATAGCCGAAGTAACCACGGATAGCTATGCTATATCAGGCACCTCCTCCATCCCCCCGCCCCCCGCTGTCTTCTGGGAGATACACAGGTCCCAGAAGACTGCAGGGACCAGTGGAATTGCGCATGCGCAGTAGGGAACCAGGCTGTGAAGCTGCAAGGCTTCACTTCCTGATTCCCTTACCGAAGATGGCGGTGCCTCCACCCGAGAGCTGAGAGACAGATCGGCATTTTAAAAGTCAGTAGCTGCAGTATTTGTAGCTGCTGACTTTAAAATAAATAAAAAAAATTAAAAAAAATTGGCGGAACTCGGCTTTAAGTGTAAATGTGAGATCTGAGGTCTTGACCCCAGATCTCACATTAAAGAGGTCCTGGCATGCGCTTTTTTCTATTACTAGGGATGTTTACATTCCTTGTAATAGGAATAAAAGTGACCCAATTTTTTATTTTTAAAAGGACAGTGGAAAAATAAACAATTTAAAAAGTAAAATAAATAAGAATTTTTTTTTTTTTTAAAGCGCCCCGTCCTGCCGAGCCTGGGCGCAGAAGTGAATGCATATGTAAGTCACGCCTGCATATGAAAACATTGTTCAAACACCACATGTGAGGTATTGCCACGATCGTTAGAGCGAGAGCAATAATTCTAGCCCTAGACCTCCTCTGTAACTCAAAACTGGTAACTTGTAGAAATTTTGACATGACATGTTGGGTATCAATTTACTTGGCATAGCATTATCTTTTTTTTATAGAAAAAAATATGGGCTAACTTTACTGTTAGGGAGGGAGACTAATTTGCTGATGCCACTGCTGCCAATTCTTTGCATACATGCTTGAATTTTCTCTGTACATGTGAGTACCCATTTGCTTTTTTAAATAAATTTTAATAGCCTATACGGTATCACACTATATGGCCTCATTCTTTTCTTGCTGGTAATGCCGCTGGGGATGAATTATACTGTATACTTATCCATCACCCTCATCTTGGGTTTCCACTGAGCATCCAGTGCCTCCATCTGTCCATGGTCTTCACTTCATCATAACCTTGGAATAGCTGCCCATCTAGGTGTAGTCTAAACACCATTCAGCACGTTTGACTCATACGGCGTAAGCCCACTGAGTCCACGAGAGTCGGTAAGCCTCTTTCCAATTGGTGATTGAAAACTTCAGACAAGCCGCACAAGTCACGTTTTATTTTTTATTTTTTATTTTTATTTTATTTATTTATTTTTTGTATTTCACCTATGTCACTATTTTGGTGTAATATTGCTGATTTTTATTATTATTTTATATAATCACTTTCAAATGATTATTTGTCACTAATACTTTCATATTTATATTTTTATTGAGTATTATGATTTTTCATCACACTCATATCACATTACTTTTATTTACATTTCACTATATTTGTTCAATATTAATCTTTGAACACTTATGAGCGCCGCACTTTACATTCATTCACGGTTTTTACTCTATATAATCATTGTCGTGCAGGCTGCTGTATCTACCACTGCTAGATAGCGCGGTTTTTCCCATCTTTCTGTTTAACTTTACTGTTGTCTTATTTTTTTAATTAAAAAAAAGTGTAGTTTTTTTTTTTTTTTTTTTTTTTTCCAAAAAAATTGTGCTTGTAAGACTGCTGCGCAAATACGGTGTGACAAAGTATTGCAACAACCGCCATTATTATGCTCTAGGGTGTATGAAAAAAAAAAATATATATATATATATATATATTGAAAAAAGTGCTCAAGCGCTGGTATGCTCAAATTCTCATCAAAAAACAAATGATCTAAAAGCTGCGACCAATGGGTGATCTCTCACTAAAACAGTCAAATAAAAAAGGAAAATTGGTGCGCTAATATATATATATATATATATATATATATATATATAATAAAAACCACAGTGGAAAAAAGTAATAAATAAATAAATAAATAAATGTGCAGATCTGATAAATAATGCTAATTAATTGAATCAATATCGAGTAATCCAAATATTATGAAAAGTGCTAAAAAAAACGTTCATGTAAAAAAAAACTGTGCAACCGCCAATTACACATATTGTTGTTTTTTAAGGAAATCATTTATTGTCTCTGCACTGATTACACATATTGATGGTCTTTTAGGAAGTGCATTCACTGAGGTGTGAGGGAGTATCACAGTGGAGTTTTCAAAGGAATATTAATTGGCGGTTGCACAGTTTTTTTTACATGAACATAATATTTGGATTACTCAATATTGATGCAATTAATTAGCACTATTTATCAGATCTGCACATTTATTTATTTATTTATCACTTTTTTTCCACTGTGGTTTTTATATATATATATATATATATATTATATATATATATATATATATATATAAAATGTATATGTTTGGGGGTTCTAAGTAATTTTCTAGGAAAAAAAATTATTTTAACTTGTAAACAACAAATCTTAAAAAGATGTTCGGTCCTTAAGTATTAAAACAGCGGTAAAGCGATGCCAAAACGAGTGCCGCTTTACCGCAAACGTACAGCAGCCTCAGTGTGAAAGGGGTCTAATGCCCCGTACACACGGTCGGAAATTCCGACCACAAAATCCGTCGGACTTTTACCGACGGATTTTGTCCGACACTGGTGTTGCATACACACGGTCGGACAAAGTTGTGGGAAAATCCGATCATTCTGAATGTGATGACGTTCGTTGCGTACGACGGAAGTACGTAGAGGCTAGTAGCCAATAGGTTTGGTCTCGTAATTTGATCTGAGCATGTGTGGCACTTTGTCCGTCGGAATTCTCTACACACGATCGGAAAAAGTCCGATCGGATTTTGTTGTCGGAAAATTTGAGAGCAGGATCTCAAATTTTTTCCGGCGGAAATTCCGACGGAAAAAGTCCGATGGAGCCCACACACGGTTGGATTTTCCGACAACATGGTCCGATCGGACATTTTCCGTAGGAATTTCCGACCGTGTGTACGGGGCATAACAAAACCATACAATATGAGGTCAAATTAAAACGCTTTCAGTTTGTATGCAATCAGGCAAGCCCTTGCACTACATAAAAAAAAACATGAGATGGCGCCAACCCCACCTGTTAGAAAGTGTTTATAGTATTGAGGCAGCTGCCCTTTTAAGTGCCAAAGTAACATTTTAAAAACAGGACCAGAATAAAAGGTATATACTAGCCCAATATATGTGACAAAACGGCATAAACTATCATATACCATATACACAATGTGTGCAAAATAATAAATCATCCATGCACTAAAAAGATAAATACATAGTGAATGTATATTATAAGTCCATAAAACTAATATGTGAGTCACCATGTCCATAAATAAATACAATGAAGTACCGTACTCAAATTCTTCCTCCACATCATAAAACGCACTCATAAAACGCACTCCACCATGTGTCAATACATTTTTTATTGTCCACATCTGATATGAGTAATTCCGGGATCCACCAGGAGAAGAGCAGACATAGGGGTTGATTTACTAAAGACAAAGAGACTGTGCACTCTGCAAAGTGCGTTTGCACTACTGTATGCAAGTGCGGTTTTTCCAGAGCTTAGCAAATGAGCAGAAGCTTTTCTGACTTCCATCATCCAATCATGTGCAAGCAAAAATTCTGTTCTTTTTTTGTAGCACCCTCTAGTGTGCTAGGTGTAAATAGTCTGTACTGTAGGAAAATGATTTTGTTAACTTATTGATCATATGTATCAGCACCTATGTCATGTGACACACTGTGAAAGAGCCGGCCAGAGCCATGATGGAGGACCTGCTGCCTGTGAGTTATCATAATGCTGATGATCTTAACCAGTTGCCATAGCAGATTTACTGCTACAGGGCGGTGGTGCTGCACAGGATCATGTATATTTATATATACACACACAGTATCTCATAAAAGTGAGTAGACCCCTCACATTGTGGTAAATATTTTATTCCATCTTTTCATGTGACAACACTGAAGAAATGACACTTTGCTACAATGTAAAGTAGTGAGTGTACAGCTTGTATAACAGTGTCAATTTGCTGTCCCCTCAATATAACTCAACACAGCCATTAATGTCCAAACCGCTGGCAACAAAAAGTAAGTACACCCCTAAGTGAAAATGTCCAAATTAGCCATTTTCCCTCCCACGTGTCATGTGACTCACAAGGTGTTACAAGGTCTCAGGTGCGAATGGGGAGCAGGTGTGTTCCATTTGGTGTTATCGCTCTCACTCTCTCATACTGGTCACTGGAAGTTCAACATGGCACCTCATGGCAAAGAACTCTCTCAGGATCTTAAAAAAAGAATTGTTGCTCTACACAAAGATGGCCTAGGCTATACGAAGATTGCCAAGACCCTGAAACTGAGCTGCAGCACGGTGGCCAAGACCATACAGCGCTTCAACAGGACAGGTTCCACTCAGAACTTTGGTCCATCGGACTTTTGTTGGCAGAAAGTTGGTCCGTTCGCACAGCCAACAAAAGTCCGATGAAACCTGGAAAAAGTTGGTCCGATGGAGCGTACACGCGGTCGGATGTTGGTCCAAAACAGCTAATTTGCATGTTGGTTGTCAAAAAGTCCGATCGTGTGTACGGGCCCTAAGACAGACATGCCTAGACCTGCCCAGCCCCACCCCCATCCCTCCTATCCTTCACAGAACATGATCTCCTCCTCTCTTCATAGCCTCGTTCTGGCTGGCAGCTTCTCCCGAGAGAGAGAGAGGGGCAGGGAGGACAGGCTTTGGAAGTATGTTCTGCTCATTCTTCATGGTTCCAGCAGCACATAACACACAACCACACACACACACAGTTTGTTAGAAGCTGTAAGATAGATTACAATGCAACATGCTGCAGATTTTCTATAGTGTACAACCACGTGGTTGTTTCTGTATGGCACTGGGATGGCACTGATGGGACTGATGGACACTGTGTGCATGGTGTGGCACTGTGATGGACACTGTGTGCATGGTGTGGCACTGTGATGGGCACTGTGTGCATGGTGTGGCACTGATGGGCACTGTGATGTGCATGGTTGGGCACTGTGTGCATGGTGTGGCACTGTGATGGGCACTGTGTGCATGGTGTGGCACACGCCCAGCTGCTGTGAATGGCAGAGGAAGCCAAGGAAGAAATATGAAAGAAATAAGGTACAGAGGTACCTTTCTGAAAGTGTGTAAGGATACAGATCAATTTCTAATGCTCATTACATGTGATTAATGAGTTTAAGGCTCCATTTCCAACTAGTTCCTATCTAGATTTATTATCCGCAGAATCCCCATGTTCGCTGCAGGAGGGAAACCTTTTGAGTAGCTGGGTCTTGTACCTGGTTTTGGACCTGCTGGGTAAGAAACTTCACAGTGATACTGCTGAGTTTTATGTACTAATATGCTTTTGTATGTTTTTGTTTTGCTTTGTACCTTACTACATTATTTGTTTTATAGATTATTCCTCATGACGAAGCGGTCTGTTTACCATGAAACTAGTAGAGGATTGGTTAATCTATCATCAGATATTTCTCGGGGAAACCTTTGAGTAACTGTATACTGTTTTTGAAATTTTATTGGGATCTATGTATGTTTTTTTTTAATATGTAATAAATGATTAAATTTTTACCAAAATGTATTAATGTGTATCAGTACCGAGTACTTTTGTTGGGTTAGAGTGTATGTTTGGACAACCTCAGCAACTGTCCTCACGCTCCTACCCTCCCCTTCTTTTCCGGTTTTAAGAGATGGGTGCGCATCTATTTTATATAAGGTAATG
Organism: Lithobates sylvaticus; assembly: GCA_028564925.1. Classification (NCBI taxonomy): domain Eukaryota; kingdom Metazoa; phylum Chordata; class Amphibia; order Anura; family Ranidae; genus Lithobates; species Lithobates sylvaticus. The sequence goes on along the minus strand of CM053037.1, from coordinate 45,652,451 downwards.
TATGCACTTTATTTATGGAGGTACAATGAAAATATTTTATGGGTTTTCCGGGAGTGATAAATGCTATTGCTTATGAAATCCTGGAATAATATCATCATCAAAGCAAAATATATGAACCTGCAAGAACTTAGAGCAGCCATTCTCTTCCAGGGTTCTGTGGAACCCTAGGGTTCCTCTAAAGCAGGGATCCTCAAACTACGGCCCTCCAGCTGTTGCAGAACTACACATCCCATGAGGCATTGTAAAACTCTGACATTCACAGACATGACTAGGCATGATGGGAATTGTAGTTCCTGAACAACTGGAGGGCCGTAGTTTGAAGACCCCTGCTCTAAAGGTTGCTAGGGGTTTCTTGAGCTGTGGCATGTTGACCCCCCATATGATGGTGCCTGCATATTTTCAGATCCAACACCCCGTGACAGATCTTTTAAGTTTCTGTAGGGTGGAATTTTGACCAATACTGTAAAGGAGGCATTATCTCCACTGACCACTAAATTTAGGAGTCATTCCTTCCACTGACCCCCAATTAGTTAATTTAAGCAGGGGTTCCCTGAGATGTGAAAACTATTTCAAAGATTTTTCTGCTGTAAGAAGTTAAGAAAGGCTGGCTTAGAGAGTCATCTGATGCTGACCAGTAGACCTGGTGTAGTAAAGTCCATGAGGTCATAATTAACAGGACTACAATAAATGGCTTACATTGGTTCTAAAAGCAAAAGGTTTTTTACCTTAATGCATTCTCTGTATTAAAGTAAAAAATCACTAACAGCTCTCTCTAGAGTTAGCTGGCAGAGCTCCAAGGACTACGTCTGTCTTCTGGAACTGCTTGAGTGTTCTATAACTTAGAGGACGGAGTAGCAGCGACTAGGCCTGAAAATTTATGGAGTCTCCTCCAATTCCTGGGTGAGGATGGCCCAGAAGGTGGAGAGATGGACCATAAATATTCTGAAGCCTGGCCATGTGGTATGCATGGTCCAGGGTCCAGTTGCCAGGAAGGGACCCCCTGTGCTAGGGGGCTCTGCCCCTGGGCAGAAGGAAGGAGCCAGAGAGAGAGAGAGCGAGCCAGAGAGAGAAGTCAGGAGCCACTGAAAACTCATATCCCTTCTAGCCTCAGGTAGGCTTAGATCCTGGAAGCCAAGGCCAGGACCTGTTCAGGAGGAGGTCTGTGCAGAAGTCGCTTGAGCCTCAGGATTCACCTAAGGGACTGAGTAACTTCAACCACTACACCCAACCCTGAGGAGGAGCAGCCAGGTGCAATACCCAGCTTGCTTACTACCGAGAGTCAGCTTAGAGCAACTTAAAGCCAGAACAGCTACCCTAGACCTTGGGGGATCTAAAGATCAGTTTAGCATTTTCTATGAAGAGAGAGCATCTGCATTCAGTTTTGGAATATTGTTTGCTATCAGTTTGGCTGATCAGTTTATCCCATGGGAGGACAGCATAGTGACTTTTAGCAGCCAGAAACTTAGAAAGTCCTCATTTTGCATTCAAGTTACAGTTCTGGGCATCCCATACATTCCCATCCTTATCCAAGTTCATCCCTTAATAAACAAAACAAAACACCCTAGATTGGTTCTTGCCTACCGAGCTAATGTTGGAAAATTCCTGTTGTCTGCCTGTGCATGTGAGGGAGGACCCAAAAATCCAGCAGCCCATACGGGGATAGCGCTATATATGGCTTCAACCAATGCCTGTAATTCTCAGTTTTGCTGTATAGCTTGGTCTGCGCTCTGCATACATATGTGGAAAAAAGAGATAATGTCATGTAAAAAAAATAGAAAGGATTTAATTGACCAAATAATATCATTACATACTGTTTATTAACCCCTATGCTGTAACAGGACACAATATCCTTTAATGGAAAATTACAATCTATCAACATATGTAAATAGGTGATTATTCTATTTCTATAATAGTTAAATTGACCACCCTTACAGCCCATAGGCAACAGTTATGACCTCCCATATAGACTAACTTTTACTGAGGCCATGGGGCAATACTGCTAATATCTTTTTTTCTTTTTTATTGAACTGCTATATTTATTCACAATCTGTATCTTGTGCAATACATACAGCAGATAATGATCTGTCACGTTGTGCATGACTACTGTGTTTTCTGGAGTGGAATGTAGGTTTCTTTAACCGCTTCAGCCCCGGAAGATTTTACCCCCTTCCTGACCAGAGCACTTTTTGCGATTCGGCACTGCATCGATTTAACGGACAATTGCGCTGTCGTGTGACGTTGCACCCAAACAAGATTGACGTCCTTTTTTCCCCACAAATAGAGCTTTATTTTGGTGGTATTTGATCACCTCTGCGGTTTTTATTTTTTGCGCTATAAACAAAAAAAGAGCGACAATTTTGAAAAAAAAAAAAACGCATTATCTCTTTACTTTTTGCTATAATAAATATCCCCCCAAAAATATATAAAAAAATGTTTTTTCATCAGTTTAGGCCAATACGTATTCTTCTACATATTCTTGGTAAAAAAATAAAAATAAAATCGCAATAAGCGTATATGATTGGTTTGCGCAAAAGTTATAGCGTCTACAAAATAGGGAATAGTTTTATGGCATTTTTATTATTATTTTTTACTAGTAATGGCAGCGATCTGCGATTTGTATCGGGACTGCAACATTATGGTGGACACGTCGGACAATTTTGGACACATTTTTGGACCATTGGCATTAATATATTGCTATAAAAATGCATTGATTACTGTAAAAATGTCACTGGCAGTGAAGGGGTTAACACTAGGGGGCGATCAAGGGGTTAATGTGTTTCCTAGTGTGTGTTCTAACTGAAGGGGGGAGGGGATTGTGTAGAGGAGATGACAGATCGCTGTTCATACTCTGTATGAACAGACAATCTGTCTGTTCTCCCCTCAGAGAATCGGAAACTGTGTGTTTACACACACACAGATCCCGGTTCTCCGTGTGTCAGCGGCAATCGTGGGAGCCCGGCGGGCACTCGCATTGGCTTGGGGGCCATACATTTTGAATTTCCCAAAATCAAACCTTTGATTTTGTATATACAGTACTTTGACCACTTGATGTATCTGCCTGTAATACCCCTTCATTATTCTGTACTGATGATAATGAATGATTCCCTCATTCATTCATTCCTCATTTTATCTCCAATTGGAGAGGAAATTAGAGATTCTTGAACGTAAACAGTACAGTGTCTGTATATGTGATCTCTGTGATTGTGCGTTATGCCGGCCATAGACAGTTCGAATCTTTGCCAGTTCAGCAGGGACTGGCTGATATTCGAGCCATGTATGGGCAGGCTAAATGTACCAAAGTTGATCAGCCAACTTGGGTACAACCAGCCTGCCAGATTTTACATGCGATTATTGCTAGCCACTGATATAGCTACTAACAATAATCACTGTGTTCTCCCAGCGGGGATGGCTTTCGCTGCGCCCCCTCCCCTCTGCCTGGAGAACACAATGGCTCAGCGGGAGGGATTCCCCTGCCAACCCTGACTGTGTTGATGGGGGGGTTTAGCTCATTTTGCTCCATCTATGGCGGCTTTACTGCAATCACAAGGTATAGACACGCTTGGATCCGCTCTGTACACTTAATAAACAAAGGATAAAATAGTTAACAAAGCATCACCTTCAATTATTGAATCCAGGGGGATAGAATTAGGTTCCAAACCCTGGATAAATGTGTACCGTCACTCCGAAATCATCCACAAAGGATCAATAAAAATCAGGATTAGCATATATATCAGAAAACATAAGATATCTGTGCTCGTTGAAGTGGGTGTATATATAAATGAAATGGTTAATAATATAAGCAGCCAGCACAAAATGTCTATGGGAAACTAAACATAAATGGCAACAAAATTGCAGCGTTTATATAAAAACACCAAATGAATAGTGTGTTAATTGAATATCAATATAAAGTCCATATGTCAAAGTTCCAAACGATTTCAGTGATCCAAACAGTAGGTGTTGCAATGAAGACCATCACCGAGAGGGAGGACACACATTGATCCTTACTCTAATGCCGCGTACACACGACCGGTTTTCCCGTCGGAATAAACTCCAAAGGTTTTTGCGAAGGAGTTCCGCTGAAACTGTCTTGCCTACACACGATCACACCAAAGTCCGACGGTCTAGAATGTGGTGACGTACAACACGTACGACGGGACTAGAAAAAGGAAGTTCAATAGCCAGTAGCCAATAGCTGCCATCTCGTACTTGCTTCAGAGCATGCGTCGTTTTTGGTCCGTCGGAACAGCATACAGAATTTGGTTCCGTCGGAAATATTTAAAACATGTTCTATTTCTAGGTCCGTCAGAATTTTCGAAAAAAAAAAAAAAAAAAAAAGTCCGATGAGGCCCACACACGATCGGTATATCCGATGAAAAGATTCCATCTGACTTTTTTTGCCGGAAAGTCTGACCGTGTGTACGTGGCATAAGTGTTGTACTAACCAGATAAAGTAGTCAGTTTTGTTTACAATATGGGCATGAAGCTCCTCCAAATCCACTGTGACTGAAATCAACAGGTAGAGTTTCCTTCCCATATGTTAAACGAATGAAACAACAAGTGGTAGTAGACCATTGGGTTGATTTACTAAAACTGGAGCGTGCAAAACCTGGTGTCTAGCATATGTATAAATGGGTAAAGAGTCCAAAAGCAATTCATCAATGAGGAACAGCCGATATTACAAAAATACAAAAGACTTTATTGAAAAAACACACAAAAATTATAATTATGAGAGCTACACCTCCACCATATATTCAATTAAAATATGACAACATGGTCAGAGGACACAGCTACCACAGGCATTCATCCATCCACAAGCATACTAATATGTAATGATCTAAAGGCAGCAAGGAGACCACGGTGTGGAAAGTAATCAAAGACCCAAGGGATCCAGACTTGCTCAATGAAAGGATCAATGTGGTATTTCACTGGTGCATCAATGAAGTCCGAAACAAGAGGATAATGTATGCATATGTGGATTAGATATATTGCAGTCCCAGGATATTGGCAAAAGTCACAAATAAGTACCGGTAATAAATTACGTTGGTAGGAAGTGTATAGGAAAACCAATTCCCTGGAGTGGAGGTGAGCTTCTAGGGCTATAGTGTCTCTGTACACTTTGCCTGTGATCATAGCCGTCTGATTACAGCTCAGGTCACAGCCATTCACAGGCGCACTGACCACCCATGTGTCATTTCTAAAGTGCCACTTAGAAACAGCACCTCAGAAATACACATCCACCACTGTTTCTAAATGTACAGCAGTAGTGAAGTAGTTAAAAAGCAGTTCTTGAGCTGGTGTCAAATGACTTTGCCTAGACAGAGGTAATTTCATCAGTTTGCGCCAGGCAAGTCTCTTCCGTCAAAAGTATAAAAATAGAGGACGATACTATGCAACACGCCAAATGCCTGGAATTCACAACTGATTCACATCTAATTCACAGTTGATCAATGTTCCCAATCACAAATGAATACACTCCACTTCTGACTCTTATGCTGCGTACACACGAGCGGAATGTCCTACAGAAAAAGTCCGGTGGAACCTTTTCATCGGATATTCCGATAGTGTGTGTGCCTCATCAGACTTCTGATGGACCTAGAAATAGATAATAAATATTTCCGACGGAATCAATTCCTATCGGGAAAACCGCTCGTCTGTAATGCTGTTTTCCGACGGACCAAATACGACGCATGTTCTGAAGCAAGTACGAGACGGAAGCTATTGGCTACTGGCTATTGAACTTCCGTTTTCTAGTCCCGTCGTACGTGCTGTACGGCACCGCATTCTAGACGGTCAGACTTTGGTGTGATCGCGTGTAGGCAAGACAATTTCAGTGGAACTCTGTCGGAACTCCGTCAGAAAAACCTTCAGAGTTTATTCCGACGGGAAAACCGGTTGTGTGTACGCGGCATTACAACTAAATAGCTGGGACCTGAGATTCAAAGGGATGGCCTTAGCCTTTCTGATAAATCCAAACCCAACCTCTCTTCTCCCATCTATCCCTGAAATCTCATGCTTGTTGGGATACCCCTTCTTCTCAGGTTTTACCTTTAGCCAGCAACTATAAGTTTGGAAGCACCCATTGGTAAAACTTTGTAGTACAACCATAAGCAGAAACAATGTGTTTTTTGATTTTACTCTACGAAGCACTTCTCTAGTCTGTTGTATACAAGGGGGTTGTGGGGGCTGATATAACATCTGTGTCTTCCCTATTACTTGGAAAACAGCCTCCGAATTAGTACTAATTCAAGCCTCAGCATCCCTAATACACAAACATACATAAATATCTGCACATGTTGGACAAGATGTAGGAATAGATGACCACTAACTAAAAAAAATACTAGTGTTTTCCGTACACACGATCAGATTTTCTGCAGACAAAACCTCTGACTTTTGTCCAAAGGCATGTGCCTGGATTTTGTCTTGCATACAAACGGTACACAATTGTCGGCCAACAAACACAAATGTAGTATCGTACTAGACATACTACGAGCTGAAAAAGAGGAAGTTCAATTGTCAGGCACCACTCTTTGCGCTCTTTCTGCTAATTTCGTATTAGTAGAATTTTGGTGAGTGTTGATTCGCACTTTTCATTTCGTGCTTTTAAATTTGTTTCTTAACGGCTGTTCGTCAACCAGCCATGTTGCAGAATCAGAGGAGATAACGTGTTATTTATTATTGGCCTTAGAGTTATTGCTTTGATCCAAGTCCAGTCCAGGAACAGGAGGAGGAGTTCTTGGACCAAAAATTGGTTGCTTTATTAATTGTGACCAATTATGTCATATGCCTTTGCTGCGGGAGCTCCAGAAGAATAAACCAGATGTTTTTTGGAATTATCGCTGGATGACGGACCGCTGCTTTCGCCAACTCTTGGCATTTATATTCTTGATATTAAAGTGGAAGTAAACCCATCGAACAGTCTAAAAAAAAAAGGCATGCCGTGAATGCTAACTTCACATTGGCTGTGCTCTCAACCAAACAGTCAAACCATCCAATGGCTGGTGTCATAACGGATCACATGTGCAGTACTGTGGCAGTTGAAGATTAAACGGAGGAAAAGATGGCAGCTTCCTTGGCTGAAAACGATAGGGGGGTTTACTTCCACTTTAAGAAGCAGGACACATGCATGAGGCTTTTATTTTATCTTTTGGTTGACTAATGATTTGATTTGGTATATTTTTTCTATATTTTTGGATGCATAGAATGCACTTTATGGTTAAGTTCGATTGGCAGATAGCATGTCTAATTTTTTATTTGTTTTCTTTTTTTAATGCACAATAAAAAAATTGTGGAGAATAATACTTGTGTTTTACTTCAACTGACAGTTTGGGAGTAGGCAGTTATATTTTAAAAAATACAATGTAAAATTAACAAGGGACACCAACATAGTTGTATCTTCAAACCTAAAAACTATGAGATAATGGCGTTGTGGTAACTTACACCAAAAAAAACAAAAAACAACAACAACAACAAACATAATATTATTCTTGATATCACTAGAAAAAAAAAGCCTTTGAAAATTTGTTTGCTATAACTCCATGAAAACCAGGGTGACCAGGCACCCTGGGGTTCCCTGAGATTTCTTCAGGGGTGCCTTGGCAAAATGCCTTAAAATTGCCCAAAAATTGTATACAAGGTGGTGGGTGGATGCAGCCTTAGTTACACAAAGCCACAGGTTTTCATCATGCAGCATTGCGACCATCTAGCTGCCAACCTCCTAACGACCCATGACATCATCAGTTGATAAGAAGGATGTTAGTCGTTTACATAGCATTCTTGTTTGACCCTCCCTTGCCTCTCTCCATCAGCTTTGGAGTCATATTAGCTGAGGGATGGAGAAAAATGGAGGAAGAAGAGAAACATTGGAATACTAGTCAGTACTAGTTTGCATCTCTAACGTTGGGTCTCCTACATGTGTGGATGTTGCTGCATTATGTAAAACAATTGGAATAGATTTTACATTTTAGGATGGGGTGCCTCAAGACTGTCCATAAGTTTAAGGTTTATCTTGGTCTCATCAGACCACAGGAGATGGTTCCAGTAATCCATATCCTTAGTTTGCTTGTCTTCAGCAAACAGTTTTTGGGCCTTCTTGTGCATCATCTTTAGAAGAGACTTCCTTCTGGGATGACAGCCATGCAGACCGATTTGATGCAGTGTGCAGCGTATGGTCTGAGCACTGACAGGCTGACCCCCCACCCCTTCAACCTCTGCAGCAATGCTGGCAGCACTCATACATCTATTTCCCAAAGACAACCTCTGGATATGATGCTGAGCATGTGCACTCAACTTCTTTGGGCGACCATGGCGAGGCCTGTTCTGAGTGGAACCTGTCCTGTTAAACCGCTGTATGGTCTTGGCCACCGTGCTACAGCTCAGTTTCAGGGTCTTGGCAATCTTATAACCTTGGCCATCTTTATGTAGAGCAACAATTCTTTTTTTCAAGTCCTCGGAGTTCTTTGCGATGAGGTGCTTTATTGAACTTCCAGTGACCAGTATAAGAGTGAGAGCGATAACACCAAACTTAACACCCATGCCCCCTATTCACACCTGAGACCTTGTAACACTAATGCGGCGTACACACGGTCGGAATTTCCGATGGAAACAGTCCGATGGGAGCTTTTCATCGGATTTTCCGATCGTGTGTATGCAATTCCGACACGCAAAATTCCGACGCATGCTCGGAAACAATTCGACGCATGCTCGGAAGCATTAAAGTTCCCTTTTATAGTGCTGTCGAACGTGTTTTATGCCGCTGTGTTATTGACCGTCGGAATTTGATCGTGTGTAGGCAACACAGCTAGAGCGGAATTCCGTTGGAAAAACCGTCAGAGTTTTTTCCAACGAGAATTCCGATCGTGTGTACGCGGCATAACAAGTCACATGACACCGGGAGGGAAAATGGCTAATGGGGCCCAATTTGGACACTTAGGGGTGTACTCACTTTTGTTGCCAGCAGTTTAGACATTAATGGCTGTGTTTTGAGTTATTTTTAGGGGTCAGCTAATTTAAAGTGTTATACAAGCTGTACACTCACTACTTTACATTGTAGCAAAGTGTAATTTCTTCAGTGTTGTCACATAAAAGGATATAATAAAAAATTTCCAAAAATGTGAGGAGCGTACTCACTTTTGTGAGATACTGTATATGTTTAGGACAACACCCCCTTGCCTATAGGGTGAGTACTACATCTTTTACTAGTGGTATTCCCATTTTACATATTTCTGGGGGCCTGTACATGTGCCTTCTTGTGCCGTGTTTGAAGGAAGAAAAATGCTGACTATGACCCGAAGAGCACCATCCCTACAGTCAAGCACAGAGGTGTTTCTCTGCTAAAGGTAGAAGGGACCAAGGTTTAAGGGGCCAAAGGACGGGGCTATGTATTGTAAAATATTGGATGAGAACCTTCTTCTCTCAGCCAGAACACTGAAGATGGGTCGTGGATGGGTCTACCAGCATGACAATGACCCAAAACATACAGCCAATGCAAAAAAGAAGTGACTCAAAAATAAGCACATTAAGGTCATGGAGTGGCCTAGCCAGTCTCCAGACCTTAATCCTATAGACAATTTATAGGTAAAGCAGAAACTTTGAGTTGCCAAGCGACAGCCAAGAAACCTTAGGGATTTAGAGAAGATCTGTAAAGAAGAGTGGACCAAAACCCTCCTGAGATGTGTGCAAACCTGGTAACCAACTACAAGAAATGTCTTACCTCTGTGCTTGCCAACAAGGGTTTCTTCACCAAGTACTAAGTCATGTTTTGCTTGGGGATCAAATACTTATTTTACTCACTGAACTGCAACTCAATTTATAACATTTGCATCATGTGTGTTTTCTGGATTTTTGGTTGATATTCTGTCGCTATTTTGCAAAAGCATTTGATACAGTTCCCCATAAACGTTTACTGTATAAAATAAGGTCCATTGGCATGGACCATAGGGTGAGTACATGGATTGATAACTGGCTACAGGGGCGAGTTCAGAGGGTGGTGATAAATGGGGAGTACTCGGAATGGTCAGGGGTGGGTAGTGGGGTCCCCCAGGGTTCTGTGCTGGGACCAATCCTATTTAATTTGTTCATAAACGGCCTGGGAGGATGGGGTAAACAGTTTAATCTCTGTATTTGTGGACGATACTAAGCTAAGCAGGGCAATAACTTGTGGAAGGATGTGGAAACCTTGCAAAAAGATCTGAACAAATTAATGGGGTTGACAACTACATGGCAAAATGAGGTTTAATGTAGAAAAATTTTAAATAATGCATTTGGGTGGCAATCTATATACTGGGGGGGAGAACCTCTGGGGGAATCTAGGATGGAAAAGGACCTGAAAAACAGAATATTGGCATGCATTAAAAAGGGGATCAACTCCAGAGATAAAACGATAATTCTCCCGCTCTACAAGACTCTGGTCTGGCAGCACCTGGAGTATGCTTTCCAGTTCTGGGCACCAGGATGTACTGGAAATGGAGTGAGTACAAAGAAGGGCAACAAAGCTAATAAAGGGTCTGGAGGATATTAGTCATCAGGAAAGGTTGCGAGCACTGAACTTATTCTCTCTGGAGAAGAGACGCTTGAGAGGGGATATGATTTCAATATACAAATACCATATTGGTGACCCCACACTAGGGATAAAACTTTTTCGCGTTTACCAAGGGAGTTTACCAAGACTCGTGGACACTCATTAAATTAGAAGAAAAGAGGTTTAACCTTAAACTACATAGAGGGTTCTTTACTGTAAGAGCGGCAAGGATGTGAAATTCCCTTCCAGCGAGTTTGGGGTGGAGGAAATTGACTGGCCTGCACAGGGTCCTGACCTCAATTCGAAAGAACATCTTTGAGATGAATAAGCCCCCATACACATGGTCGGAAATTCCGACCACAAAATCCGTAGGATTTTGTCCGACGGATTTGGTCCGAAACTGGTGTTGCATACACACGGTCGGACAAAGTTGTCGGAAAATCCGATCATTCCGAACGTGGTGACGTTCGTTGCGTACGATGGAGCTACGTAGAGGCTAGTAGCCAATAGCTTTGGTCTCGTACTTGGCACTTTGTCCTTCGGAATTCTCTATACACGATCGGAAAAAGTCCGATAGAATTTTGTTGGCAGAAAATTTGAGAGCAGGATCTCAATTTTTTTCCGTTGAAAACTCTGATGGAAAAAGTCCGATGGAGCCCACACACGGGCGGATTTAGAGTGGAGACTGCGAGCCAGGGCTTCTTGTCCACATCAGTGCCTGACCTCACAGATACACTTCTGGAAGAATGGTCAAACATTCCCATAGACACTCCTAAACCTTGTGGACAGCCTTCCCAGAAGAGTTGAAGCTGATTTAGGTGCAAAGGGTGGGCCAACCCAATATTAAACCCTACGGACTAGGACTGGGATGACATTAAAGTTCATGTGTGTGTAAAGGTAGGCGTCCCAATACTTTTGGTAATATAGTGTATATTCTATTCAAGTATGTAGTCTTAACTCAAAAAAAGTGCTTTCTGTTGATATATATTATTATTTTTAAACCAGAGTTTAATGTCACTTTAACTCTTAATCTGATCGAACACCTAACGTACCATCTAACTTTATCTCACTTTCCAAAGCCTAGTACACACTGACAGCTCAGGTTGGACCCGCTTTACCAACAAATCCAAAGTTAGTGCAGCGGTCTCCCCTGCTTTTCTATTGTGTTCTGACAGAGGGCCAGAACACTCCGGTCATCGCTCTCAGTCATTGGCTGAGAGCGCTGATCGGGACCCAGTCGTCAGACCTTTTTTGGTCATGACCCTTCGATTGGCCTCTGTCGGACCGGCTGCCATACACATGGGCCAAATGTCAGACTTTTTTTATTGAACTAGCCAATGTTCCCTGACATTTGGCCCTTGTGTACTAGGCTTAACCCCAGTGATGTAAGTAACTGAGTTAAAATAAACTGAGTTACGTAACTCAGTTACTTTAGAGGGTAACGAGTAATCTAACTGATTACTTTTCCCCTCATGGTAACTCAGTTCCCATTACTTTGGCTTAGTTACCCCAATTACATCTACCGCCACTAGATGGCAGTAGTGTAATTCCGGTGTCCTGCCAAAAAAGTTCCCCCGCCGGATAAGGACCCCCTGTACTGAGCAGGTGCAGCGCTTGTGCAGTACGAAGGACTACGGAGCTTCCGAAAATTGCTGAACCTAAACAGCTCTGAGTGAACTCTACACCGCGCAGGCGCAGTTAACATGTAATTGTTACGAGGCGATGCCGCACCCTCATGATGCTCGTGCTACTCTGCAAGGGCCGTCTATCGTGTAAGTAAGGGGGCGAGTCTAGTATTACTGTAACCAAGGGGCGCATTTATTATTATTGTTATATATCGAGCTCTGCCCATCAATTTAACATTCGTCCTCTTCTGTAGCCATCCGCCCCTTACACGATATAATAATAATAGACCCGACCCTTGCACAATATAATAATAATAGACCCGCCCCTTACACAATATAATAATAGACCGCCCCTTGCTTACACGCTATAACAGATCTGCCCCTTGGTTAGAGTAATAATAGAGCAGCCCCTTGGTTACACGATATATAACAATAATAATAAATGCGCCCCTTGGTTACAGTAATACTAGACCCGCCCCTTAGTTACACGTATAGAATATTAAAAAAAAAAGTCAGTTACTTTGCTGAGTAACTAATTACTTTTCCAATGTAGTAACTTTTTGGGAGAAGTAATTTGTAACTTAACTAAATTACTTTTTTAAAGTAAGATGACCAACACTGCTTAACCCTAACCTGAACCTTTAAGAGATACTGTCACCTTGCAAGGATCCACCCAGATGCCTGCGTGACAACTGGCCCTGCCTTTCAGCCCATAGCTGAGAAACAGAGCCCTCCTTCTTATCCTGGCAGTTGTCCAGTGAGCTCTGGAGAAGAAGAGTGGACAGTTGTACCTGTAAGCAGACCTGAGTGCTCATCATTTGATCGCTCAAAAGTGGCATGGGACAGCTGCAGTGTGACACTGATGCTGCAGCATAGAGGTATGTTGTTTTTTTCTTTTTTTTTTTAACTGAGCCCAAACTTCTCCTTTAACAGATATAAGACAAAAACAAGTTGATCTGATTCTTAACCACATGCTCCGGTGGATGGAGAATTCTAGAGTCAAATGCTGTGGTCATGTCCCAAGCGTCTACCATCCCAACATTAAGTCCACTAAAGATGTCCTTTAATACGAGGTACTGAATATAACCATGGAAATTACTGAATCGCTCAACATCTTGATCAAAATCCCTGGTATTCTCAGTCTTTATGATAACCTTCGTATCCGGACTTCGTAAAAACAAGTTCTCTATGGCACTTCGTATGCTGAGAAGTCTTTTGATGAAAAGGGGCAAGGGAAAGGGCCGGAAGTGTTGTCCTACACCTATCACAACGATTGTGTTGGAGCCGCCAGCAAGCCGGTCGAGTTCACTGCTGACGTAGGAGTGATCTCTGACACTGTAGAAGTTTGGAGCTACAAACGGATGTCCATGTTTCTTCCATTGAATGTAGATGTTGTTTTGTAAGTCGTATGCCCTATGGGTCTTATGCCAACCAGGTCTGGGGGTGTCAATAAATTTCAGATCTGAAAGATATTAAAAGGCAATTTTTTTTTTGTTTAACAGACTTTGGCAAAAATCCACCAAAACAATATCGTTTTTGAATTATCATTAAGTAGAAGACTCCAAGCTTCCAAACTTTTTGTTAAGTAAAAAGTACACAGTATTAAACATCAACTAGAACAGTAAGTGCCGGTTCACACAGGGGCGACAGGACTTCCAGCGCGACTAAGGAGGCAACTTGGACACGACTTGAGGAGAAGTAATCCCTTAGTTTTTTTACATATCTTTGAAATGACCTTTTTAATAATTGCATTTGGTTCCAGAGGACTAGGAATAAGCTGAACTTAATAATCGCATTTGGTTAAGCGAAAGCTCAAACACACATGAATGCCACCTGCTGTCACAGGGGAATATATAAGTGTAGCGCTAAAGTGTCTAAGTTAATTGAATGATATTATTAATATAACAAAACTGTTAAAATTAGAGATGTGAATCTCAAAATTATTAACAAAATGAATTATATGAATATATAAATCATGATTCATAATAAAATTGTGTCACAAATATCTATCACAAAAAGTCAAACGTGTATTGAATATAGTATAAATTAGTGAAACAATATGGAAAAATATGAAAAAAATATATAAGTCCGTGAAAAAATGTAAAGTCCACAGTATATATAGTAATGTGTATATTAACAAAATTAAGATCCTAAAACACTGAGTTGGCATCCAACATAGTGAGTGAAAACTGATGACACTAGTGCAGCAAAACCACCACCAATGCAGATGTAGGCTTACCGGATAGTTTGAACTCAAAAGAACGTACGTTCTATGAGTCAAACAGATTTGTATTGTCAACCGACAACCAGTATGGAAACTTGGGGATCCTCTATGACTAAAACTTAAGACGTCCCGAAAATCCTGAAAAGTCTGTCTCCATATGCGGGTGGTTGTGTACACCAGATGGTGTCAGATTTTCATTAGCGGGGTAGGAGAAATGGAAAAAGAGGGTCACATAGCATAATTCCGTATAACTGTAAAAATTTTATTAAAGGTAAAACACTTACATTTAAGAAGTGATTTCAAGCGCTTGTAAAAGAATGTGGCGGCAGCCTTCCCGACATGTTTCGTCTCATTAGACGTCGTCTGGGGGTGTCCCTCCACTGCAGCCAGCCTAACTTATAAAATAAATGTGACCCCCAATAATGAGAATCCAGCTCACGCTGTGTCACCTTTGATTCTAATGCATACTTCCAGTTCACCTTGTCACATGGAGGAGGCTCTGGTGATGGGAGACAGTTGATTGAAATCCCCAACCTCCCACCTGGTGCCACCCCAGGACTAAAACTACAAGGGACAAGGGAATTTAAACCAGGATAGTTGCCAAGTATAAGGCAGCTTCTTTGGGCTCACAACAATGACAGGGCCCAGGGCAGCTGCCCCTTTTGCCCTGCCTTAAAGACGGCCCTGCCTGCTGCCCAAAAAAGTGATCCCATGGCGAACCTGCCTCCGGAACCACTTTTATGAGAAAGAGGATCGCCCACTGTATAAAAAAATATCAGGGTTATGGCAGCAAATTGCTTCCATAACCACGGTATATAACGTCAAAGTAATGACATATATATACAGTGGTGTGAAAAAGTGTTTGCCCCCTTCCTCATTTCCTGTTCCTTTGCATGTTTGTCACACTTAAGTGTTTCGGAACATCAAACCAATATAAACAATAGTCAAGGACAACACAAGTAAACACAAAATGCAATTTGTAAATGAAGGTGTTTATTATTAAAGGTGAAAAAAAATCCAAACCATCATGGCCCTGTGTGAAAAAGTGATTGCCCCCCTTGTTAAAACATACTATAACTGTCGTTGTCCACACCTGAGTTCAATTTCTCTAGCCACACCCAGGCCTGATTATTGCCACACCTGTTCACAATCAAGGCATCACTTAAATAGGAGCTGCTTGACACAGTAAGGTCCACCAGAAGATCCTTAAAAGCTACACATCATGCCGAGACCCAAAGAAATTCAGGAACAATTGAGAAAGAAAGTAATTGAGATCTATCAGTCTGGAAAGGGTTATAAAGCCATTTCCAAAGCTTTGGGAATCCAGCGAACCACAGTGAGAGCCATTATCCACAAAAGGCGAAGACATGGAACAGTGGTGAACCTTCCCAGGAGTGGCCGGCCGCCCAAAATTACCCCAAGAGCGCAGCGACGACTCATCCAAGAGGTCACAAAAGACCCCACAACAACGTCCAAGGAACTGCAGGCCTCACTTGCCTCAGTTAAGGTCAGCGTTCATGCCTCCACCATCAGGAAAAGACTGGGCAAAAATGGCCTGCATGGCAGAGTTCCAAGGAGAAAACCACTGCTGAGCAAAAAGAACATCAAAGCTCGTCTCAATTTCTCCACAACACATCTTGATGATCCCCAAGACTTTTGGGACAACATTCTGTGGACCGATGAGACAAAAGTGGAACTCTTTGGAAGGTGTGTGTCCAAGTATATCTGGCGTAGAAGGAACACTGCATTTCAGAAAAAGAACATTATACCAACAGTAAAATATGGTGGTGGTAGTGTGATGGTCTGGGGCTGTTTTGCTGCTTCAGGACCTGGAAGACTTGCCGTGATAAAAGGAACTATTAATTCTGCTGTCTACCAAGAGATCCTGAAGGAGAATGTCCGACCATCTGTTCGTGTACTCAAGCTGAAACGAACTTGGGTTCTGCAGCAGGACAATGATCCTAAACACACCAGCAAGTCCACCACCGAATGGCTGAAGAAAAACAAAATGAAGACTTTGGAGTGGCCTAGCCAAAGTCCTGACCTGAATCCTATTGAGATGTTGTGGTATGACCTTAAAAAGGCCGTTCATGCTCGAAAACCCTCTAATGTAACTGAATTAGGACAATTCTGCAAAGATGAGTGGGCCAAAATTCCTCCAGGACGCTGTAAAGCCTCATTGCACGTTATCGCAAACGCTTGGTTGCAGTTGTTGCTGCTAAGGGTGGCCCAACCAGTTATTAGGTTTAGGGGGCAATCACTTTTTCACACAGGGCCATGATGGTTTGGATTTTTTTTCACCTTTAATAATAAACACCTTCATTTACAAATTGCATTTTGTGTTTACTTGTGTTGTCCTTGACTATTGTTTAAATTGGTTTGATGTTCCGAAACACTTAAGTGTGACAAACATGCAAAGGAACAGGAAATGAGGAAGGGGGCAAACACTTTTTCACACCACTGTACATATAACCAAACCGGAGACAGAAGCATGGTCAGAAGAGCAGCCAGGGTTAGCAGCAAGAGGGTGATGATGTACAAAAGCATCAGACAGAGACCTGGTCAAAAGTAAGCTGAGGTCAAGAACAGATGAGCAGAAGCATGAACAGGATCCAAGGTCAGGTCAAAAACAAGCGGGGGTCAGCAACAGGTATGACACAGGATACAAGCAGGGCACACAGGAACAGCTGAAGGCCAGTCAGCACTGAGCATGAATCTGAGCAACCTTTAAATAGACTGTCTGGCACCAGTAAACACTGAGGACTTGCTTCCACCCGTGCGCACATTCCTGCATGCATGCGCATTCCGGCAAATATGTGCATGCCTGGATACCATTCCATTGGCAATACCATACACACGCACCTGACGTGTCACAGTAGTTTCTTGACAGTAGCCTATAAAGCAGCTTTAGGGGAGTGCAGGAACTTGCTATGTTCTCTGGCAGGAGTCTGCAGAATCATGACTCTAAAAGCACATAATTACTGAACATTACACGAATATTACACAAATATTTATTGCTTCTTTTTCATTGTCCCAGAATTACCTCCCACGTCTCTAGAACAATGCAAGATTGGGATGGTACCTCCATTTCCCAGCGGATTTGTGTTACAAAATAAATGGAGACCTGCATTCTGTCACCTCACCAACTTCACACTCCATGAACAAATGAACTCCTGTTTTAAAGACAAAATGATACATCTCATCGGTGACTCTACTGTACATCAATGGTATCTTTATTTAGAAAAAACATTTAAAGGTAATAATAAAATGTTATTTCATACAGCTACTCAAAAAATACACTTATAAAAAATGTATCCCTTTAAAAAGCAGAATTACACAAAGTGAAGTAACCCAGAGTAGTCAAAATTGATCTTTCACTGACCTGACTTCACTAATTAGAAATCTGCTGCTTACTGTAGTTGAGTTTTTTTTGTATATCATCATTGCTTTGTGTACCCTCTTAAAGTGGGTGCCCCTTAAAAAAAAAATGTAAAAGTCAGCAGCTACAAATACTGCAGCTGCTGACTTTTATTAATCGGACACTTACCTGTCCCTGGGTTCAGCGATGCGGGGGAAACGGAGCCCCCCCCCCTCGTTCCCCGCTCCGCTCGCGGCGCCAGCATTTCTTACCATGCGACTTTACAACTCCTTTAATGAGTAAAGTGCTGTGATCAAGGCTTGTAAGCCAGAACGTGTGAGCCCCTGTATGTTTTTACTCACTTTTTTTATGCATCACTAAATAAGCAACAAGGACGTTTGGAGTTGCCGACTCTATTCTTTGTATTTATATCCTTTAAAGCGGGGCTCCACTGCCCCTGACATTTTTTTTTTTAACAGTCCTTAATAAAGAATATATTTTGTCATTTAATAACTCACCAGTCCGGGTTGTAGCAGTTGTGCCTTTCGTTTTTTGTAGTAAAAAATTACTTTATGAAAAAGCTGTTGCGGTTTCCATCTTGGCTGTGGGCGAGTGAAATCTCCAGGCTTTCTCTTCCTGGATTTCACGCCCATTCATTCTAATCTCGCGCATGCGCCGTCAGCTCCTGTTGCCATCACAACGGCGGCGTCAAAAGTCCCGCGATCTCGGGCCAGACAGCCGCACTGACTCCTGGAAGCTATGACACAAGCTCCCAGGAGACAGGGGATATTACGTAATACAAAGTGGGAAAAAACTGCGCTACCGTGGTGAACAATAAGTGAAAGCAGCTAACATATAAAACAAAGTCAAAAGAATAAAAATGGAAAAATGTAGCGCTAAAATAAACACACTGTATGGGAGTGAGTAATATATACCGAAAGCCTTAGACGTGTGTCCTGAAAACACACGATAAACGGTAATTATCAGCAATAATGTGACATCAATAATATGTGCCACTAAAGGCAAACCAATGTGACATATAAAAAACAATATACTGTATTTTCTGGCGTATAAGACTACCTTTTACACCGAAATTACACAGCCAAAAAGCGGGGGTCGTCTTATACGCCGGGTGAAGAAGCCGCCAGATGGATATCAGTCCGCCGGGCGCTCTGTAAAATTGTAATATGTATACAGTATGCGCCGCTCAGCCAATCCCGGCGGGCGATGCACTCTGATGAGTACAGAGCCTGCTAAGCCTGCTCGGATTGGATAACAACCTCTGCCAATCCGAGCAGGCTACATGAGTCAGAGCGGCACATGCTGATGTCACAGCCTCTGCCAATCCGAGCAGGCTTTGTATCCATCAACAGATTAGTAAAATACAATGCCTGCCGTGATTGGCTCAGCGGTGCACACTGTCTGCACACTGTATTCTGAAGTGTACCTTGCGCTACTGTACTAACACAGCATCATATACTGTGTGTACTTGATGCTCTACATATTAACAAAGCATCCTGCACTGCACATCCAGCTCCAGATCTCCCCTAAAATACAGGTATGATTTATGGTGCTTTAGAGGAGAGGATTCATTGTTGCTGCCTACCAATTGTGGGATCTCTGGGACTTGTAGTTCACCAGTTTCCTTTTTCTGATGTAAAGTCTGATTGTTTTTTTTAATTTTAAATTTTTTTTTTTTTTTTTTTCTGATGTTTTTTTGTAAATGGTGTTGCCTCGGAAGGGGGGTAGTCTTATATGGTGAGTATAGCCCCAAACCTAAGTTTTCACTGGAAAAATAGGGGGTCGTCTTATACACCCAGTCGTCTTATACGCCGGCAAATACGGTAACATAAGTAATAGGTGCCAATGAAAACACCATAAACCGAAATATTGTGATATAATGTCCACATAGAGTGAAACGCTGAAACCAGCGAATCCTTCAAGGTAATGGGAGTAAGTAATAAGTACCAAAAGCCTAAGACGTGTATCCAAAAACACACAATAATGGGCAAGTATCAAAAATAATAATAATGTGACATCAATAATGTGTGCCGTTAGAGACAAAACAATATGACATATAAAAAACAATGTGACATAGGTAATAAGTGCCAAGGAAAACACCATAAACCAAAATATTGTGATATAAAGTCCACATTAAGTGAGACGCTGAAAAAAGTGAATCCCTCAAGGTAACTCAAGAACAGGAGGAGACTGGATAGGGATGACTAAATCTGGCTTGATTGATGACATAGAGAGATAGGGTACTCTTACCGCAACGGTTGGATACAGCTACCATACGGTATTTGTATCAAAAAGGGTTGTGCGCTAGGCCTCTTGCGCCGACGGGTACCGGATCAGGAAAGCAGGACCGGAGGTAGACACCACTGCAGGTAGAAACCGAACCGCAGCCACCACAACCGATCAGCCTCTCATGGACAAGTAGTAAGATCCCAAAGCAGTCCACTCAGTAAGATCCAAAAAACAGGGGAAAAAGAGAAAATGGAAGCGACTCCAATGGTGCAGGTCAAAAAATATTAAAATTTATTCACATTGGCATGTGACAAATAAAATCTCGAGAATGTAAAACAAAAATAGGTCAGCAATGTGAGAAGTATGAGATAGCTGGCCCGACACGTTTCGACACAAATCGGTCATCTACTGGGGCATATCTCTTGTGTGTTTTTGGATACACGTCTTAGGCTTTTGGTACTTATTACTTACTCCCATTACCTTGAAGGATTCGCTGGTTTCAGCGTTTCACTCTATGTGGACATTATATCCGGAACTGCAGCAGATGCCATCTAGGTCCCCAGGCTCTGGTACTACAAGAGGCTCCATCTTCTCTCACACCAGACTGATTGCAGGTCGTCACTCTCAGGTCTTCCTTCCACGCTTCCTTCCACGCTGTGGCTGTCGTGCTGGTGGGTGGCAGAAGGAGGAGGAGGAGGAGGCGGAGCATGGTAACTATGGCAAACATGTGTGACTGGGGTCATCTCCCCAGCCTACCCTTATTTAGGACATGGAGGATGAGCCCCTCACACATGTTGCGTTGCCCCACCTCCATACCCATCATTTTTGTGACAACCACCGAGCCAAAGGTCTCCTCGTCGGCAGGTGTGGCATGTAGGGAGTCTGAAGCCTCTCTGATCATCCGGAGCGCTGACTGTGCCGCATAACCCCCCCTTCTCGCCCTTTTGTACGGAGGGCGGAGGGGAGGGGTTTGGGTGTCAGTCAGGCTCCGAGGCCTAGCCCCCTCTTGGCTGCCACTACCCAGCTGGTGGCTGCCACTAACCCCTGCCTCCTCCTGACTGCCACCTTCCACAGCCACCTCCTGGCTGAGGTCTTCCTGTGTAGGAAAAAGGGACATAGTTTCAGTTATTTTGTTCATCAAACACACACAAATTCTCATCTAGTGACTGGTGCAAAATGTTTACAAATAGAAAACCATACAATTCTCAGCCCAGCAGTTTAGATTCTGGCCCAAATGTCTCCCACACCACTGTCTGTTGATATGTCAAACACGTTTGGAACTAAGCAATTGGCGATCCTGAATTAAGTGAACATCATTCATTATTCCCATAAATGGTAACAAAACTACTATACCTGGAACAAGCTGGGCTCCTCCACCTCTTCCAGACTGGAAGGCCCAGGTTGCTCCTCGGAAGCCTCATCATGGGTGGGCTGCGCGCAAGGAAGTGTGGAAGGAGGAGTTGAGGTTGGCTCCGTGACATCAGCCTGGTCCCTCAGAAAATGGAGACTCTGATAGTACCAGAGCTTGGGGACATAGACCTCATCTGCTGAAGTTGCAGTTTCCTCAGACTTCACGACCTTCTTCCGCTCCCTGATATACGCACTCCTCAGGCTGCCAATTTTCTTTCTAATATCATCAACAGTTGCCGTGGGGAACCTTGGCTTGACAAATTCCACAAGTTCCTCCAGGGCTGCGTGCCTCTTTGGTTTGTTGGTGTAATGTGGGTGTATACCCTGCCACAATATGGGAAAATCCTGTATTTGGCAATGAAGAGGGGGAGAAAACTCATGTCGTTGAATCCCTTCATATCAATCTCTGCAAGACACAACAACACACCAAACCCTATAAATTATGTCAGGCTAAACTCTCCTAATCTTCTCCATAAAGAAGCCTCAAGTTCAAATCAGTCTAGGCTAGTTATGTACCAACGTTAAATTGTACCTTCGTTTGTAGCGATCGTCTCGTGTGAGTTTTCTCTCCCCTCGTCTCCCAGATTGTGGCTACGACACAGGCGTGTGACGTTTTATATACACTGCGCATGCTTCAAACTCCGCCCGCCCCTGACGATCTTTCTCGTCTATTCCCCACCCCTTCTCTTTACGGCGTAGTGGGGAGAGCACATGGCGGGGACACAGCAGGTGCGCCACAAATATCCCACCAACGAGGAGGAGGACGAGGAAAGTCCGGAGGCAGAAAGTCCCGATCCCGGAACCTGAAATTCAAGGCCTCCAATATGTCATTTGGAGAAATGTTGGAGATGGTGGACATATTAAAGAGGAGCGACTATGATGGGAAGTATGGGCCTTACCTCAACCCCAATGTCCGCAAGGCCAAGATCATGTCTAAAGTTGTGAGAAGGCTGTACAATAATTTTTGGGTACAACGATCCAAGGAGCAACTCAGGAAACGCTGGTCAGACCTGAAACTGAGGGAGGCCGATCAGTACAGAAAGATCAAGAGAATTCTTCAAAAAAGTAAGTAGTTGTGTTTTGTGTTTGATTTCTTGCTTGCATACTGCTCCATTGTGTTTTGATTTTTACCAAGTTGTACATTCCAAAATGGCCACTTTCATGTTCGTCTGTGCATTCGATCGTACTCAGCCTCGATCTTTCTGCCACTGTCATGGTCGTGTGTGTGTCCATTCGATCGTACGCAACCTCGATCGTGCGGCCACTTATAATACGATGTTTGTGTTTTTTTGTGGGAAAGGAAGTTTGTTCTCCCTAGAAATGTCATCCAGAATGTAAAGCCAATTTATTCAATGTAAAGGAGAGGTCACCCAGTAGCTGTTTACCCATCTGGACTCGAGAGCACTAGTGCTGGGACACCCAAACCCCCTTTTTATTAGCCTTTTCCACACATGTGCTCCAGTGGATACTAGAGGGGGTCTCCATCACACAAACTTCTACCAAAAAGCAAGTCAGTTTAGCACCTTTACAAAGTGACTACATTCATGTAGTTGACATTTGTAACTGGCCAAACTAAAATAGTGTCCGTCACTTTCAAGCAATGTTTGTCATTTCCTATTTCTGCCCTCAATAGCTTGTGTTGCTAAATCTTCCTTTTGGACATTCTCATAGGGGAGCGAAAACTTGGGCCGTCTGAGGGAAACCCCCAAACCAACACCTCCCAAAAAAGGGGAAAGAGCAGAAGCAGAGGAGGAGGAGGAGGAGGGAGGAGGAGGAAGGAGAGATCATCGAACTTGGAGAAATTGTCACCACAACAGGTGAGTGTGGGAGAACACAGCTACTGGTAAGCTAATCCATGTATGGCTGCCTCATTTCCAACACCCATTTTTGTTTGTTTGTGGCTTTTAGGTGACGTGGATGTTGTGGAAGAAAAATCGCACTTTACCACAGAGAGTGCCCACGTACTCATCGGAGAGATAATGGTCTGCAATCGAGATCTAGATTACATAAAGCAAAACATCAATGATGTTCAACAAAAATTGAAGAACATCATTGATGTTTTAGGAAAAATATGAAAACGCACCAAGTAATTAACACACATTTGTGCCAGCTTCTGAACACATTTGCAACTTAAAAACTGTCTGAAATTTGGAACATGCACACATTGTGTCCACATGTGCTAGCTCCCACCATGGTGGATGAATGGCAACGTTTTTTTGGGGGTGCAAACACTTTACGAACTACGAAAGTGGTTGTGGTGAAGGGGTTGCACCCCCAAAAAACGTCCATTCATCCCCATGATGGAAAATGGCACTTTTGAAGCTTCTAGGCATGTGTTTTACCATCTAATGACCATTTTCAGTCCCAAATTGTGTGCATGTTCCAAATTTCCACTTTTCGGGGGGTGACCCCCCCATGTGATGAAGGCAAGATCAAACACACTTTGAACATATAGTCATGTCTGATCATGTCTTCACTTTACAAAGTTGAACTTTCCAAGTTCCTAGGTTCTGTTTTGCTCCATGCCTGGTTTTACCAATTGCGGAATGTTTGTAAACAATGTTGTAATAACCAAGA
This sequence comes from Lithobates sylvaticus, assembly GCA_028564925.1. Taxonomy (NCBI): domain Eukaryota; kingdom Metazoa; phylum Chordata; class Amphibia; order Anura; family Ranidae; genus Lithobates; species Lithobates sylvaticus. The sequence goes on along the minus strand of CM053037.1, from coordinate 45,628,491 downwards.
TGTTGTCAGTTTTGGCGTGAAGATTGTAAAGGCACTTGTGAATGTTTTCCTAGTAAACTTTTATTTTTCTAAATGTGTGGCTTCCTTATTTAAAAAACACAATGCATTATGTATGTAAAATGAAAAGGATATGGGGGGCAATGGGTGTTATTTACTAAAGGCAAATCCACTTTGCACTCCAAGTTTCTTTCCCGGGGAACTTTTTCAATGCACTTGTAGAGCATAGCGGATTTGACTTATGTAAATGACACCCACAGTGCTTTGTACGAAAACACGGAGCACAGCATTTTGGAGAATACACACGTCAGACCTGGTGATGAAAAGGAGTATTTTGGGTGTCAGTTATGCAGTACAAACCTTCTCTAGACCAAAGATTAGGTAGCAAACACACAACATGAGAATAATCTTTTTTGGGAAGAAGAGACTGTTACCTCCTTTTGCCCAGAAAGTGCATTCCCACTGTCGAAGGCAAAGGGAAAAAATGTCAAAGTAAAATAAGCTAAAAAGAACACTGAAATGACAAGAAATCATAGGTTGGTTTAAAATATCAGATTTATTAAAAAATGCCTCTCACACATCGTCAGGCAGAGCAATGGCCCCCCTACCCACAAAGTACTGCATAAATTGGTCCCGGACCACACGGGCATTAGAGGGGGCAAGCCTGGACGTGCCACTCGAAGGGCTGTGAGTTCGGCATTTGGAGGGCCCTCCACATCTGGGCCAACGGCCACCACATAGTTCCTGTTATGTCTTTTGAGGAAGTTGTGCAATATGCAACAGGCAAGAACTATGTGGTTGAGTTTGTATTCCGCCAAGTTAAATGCCGTCAGGAACAGGCGGAAGCGGCTGGCCAGGATGCCAAAAGCGTTCTCCACAACTCTTCTGGCTCTGGACAGCCTGTAGTTGAAGACCCTCTGGTCCGGGGTGAGGTCCTCATCGGGAACGGCCTCATCACATGGGGAGTCAACGCAAACGCTTCATCTGCGACAAAGACGAAGGGGAGTCCTTCGGCATTCTCCTCTGGAGGTGGCAAGCACATACTGCCACTTTGGAGACGCCAGTAGAACTCCGTGTGCGTAATGGCCCCACCATCCGATATCCGGCCGTTCATCCCCACGTCCACATACATAAACTCGTATGTTGCCGACACCACCGCCAACATCACTACACTATTAAACCCTTTATAATTATAATAGTAGGACCCCGAGTTGGGCGGTGGGACGATGCGGACGTGTTTCCCATCAATTGCCCCTCCGCAGTTAGGAAAGTCCCAACGGCTGGCAAAGTGGGAGGCCACAGTCTGCCATTCCTGTGGCGTGGAAGGGAACTGTGGAGTGAAACAAGAAAAAAAAATTTGTCACTTTGCACCTAAACATTGCAAGCAGATTAGACAATCAACATCTTGGAACAAGAGCATTGTATAAAATTGGAGGCTGGAAAGTATTTGCACAGAAAAGTAGAGGCTCCCCTTCACAGATTACTCACCCCCCCCATCAATCCCCCCACTTCTGATGGGCCATTGGCAATAACTCGGGGTTTTTGGGGGGGGGGGTGGTGGACAGCTAACCCTCTGCACTTCATTGATTGGCAAATGGCTCAATAATGTGGGCTAGTTTGGCCAGACCCTCTGTACTTAACACTATTGGCAGGCCACAGGAAAGATCAAATAACATTTCAACTCCCCCCCCCCCCCCCCCAACAAAAAAGGCAGGCACAGTGTGACATTATTAAATTACCAAGCAAGCTAATAGGAGGGAAAGAAGACAAAAAAATAGGAAATGGAATGTATGGAGGCAGCCCCTTGCACTACATGCTTTGCTGAATTCATCCCTAAAGATGCGCACTATAAAGAGGTAGGTATATAGTGTGTATGGACCTTGGGAAAGCCAGCAGATAAAGGTTTGGTACCATCTGACAGAGCAGTTGGGGGAGGGGTTCCTAATGAGTTTGCCCCCCCCCCCACCAAAAGAACAAAAAAAGGGGGCTCTACATGAAGTAAACCACACAGCAAACATTTGTGCATATTTTAGGGGGTGTTTTGGGGCAAACAATACTATGCAGCAGACAAAAGACATTGCTTAAGTGACTAGGCCATAGGTGTCTATTGGGGCAGAAGAGCATGCTGGTGAGGTAAGTGAAGGGAAAAATGCATGAAGGAGAAAAGGGCACAGCATATTAGAACATATTGCAATCATGGTAATTAGGGAAGGAGGTCAAAAATACAAGTCATTAGCAAACAGAGCATACATAGAAGGGAATAGTAAAGTATAAATGTTACCTTAATATAGTCCCCCTGCAGGACCTGAATGATGGCAGAACAGGTCTCTGGAATAATGATTCCCAGGGCCTGGGGAGAGATACCTGAAGAGAACTTCAAATCCTGAAGACTTCTCCCTGTCGCCAAGTACCTCAACGTGGCAACAAGCCTCTGCTCCGGAGTAATGGCTTGTCTCATGCAGGTATCCTGCCGGCTGATAAAGGGGGTCAGCAAAGCCAAAAGACGGTGAAAATCGGGGTCCGTCATCCTGAGAAAGTTCCTGAAATCATCAGGATTATTCTCCCGGATCTCACGAAGCAAAGGCATGTGCGAGAACTGGTCACGCTGAAGCAACCAATTCTTGTCCACATACTCCTCGTCACTCTGTTCATGGCGGGTCTTGGGTCAAAGCTAAAAGCCCGACACCAATTCCGCGTACAGCACGAACTCGGCGACGAGTACGCACGGGAAACATCGCTCAGAAGGTCACAAAAGGTCGGCTGGTCAGAACGGACAAACAGAAAGCACCGATAAACAGCAAGGCCTGAAAGAACGAAGTGAATACCAGCAACGAGCAGACAATAAGCAGTGCAAATCAAAGCGTCCTATATCAAGATATAGGCCGCAATGACCAACAAATGCGAACTGACTACACGCACTAATAAACAGATACGCACGACAAGCACAAACTGAAGAGCAGTAACGATCTGAGTCAGAAAACTGAGAAGCGCGAATCTTAAGTCACCAAACTTCCACTAACTCTCGATAAACACGGGATCAGCAGAAGGAGCCCAACGGGTGCCTGACGTGGTGCTGAACTTCCCTTTTGTAATCTCGTGGACGACGACTTACGTCACGACGTTCTTCCGGACCGGATATTCCGACAACGTAGTCCGACCGTGTGTACGCAACGCCAACATCGGACAAAGTACGTCGGACAAAGTCCGACCGACCTGGTCCGCGGATTGTCCGAGCGTGTGTATGGGGCTTTAGGGTATATATTACTCACTCCCATACAGTGTGTTTATTTTAGCGCTACATTTTTCCATTGATATTACGTAATAGCCATAATATCCCCGCCCATATCCGAGGGACCGAGAACCAGGAAGCGATGGATGGCAAGAAGAAGAACAACTAAAGGTAAGTTAAAAAAAAAATGGGGGTTTCGGATCGAGGAAGGTGAGTATTATTTTTTATATATAGTTATTAAAAACGGGTGGCGCTCCGCTTTAATGAGTAAACCTGACAAAAAGGGATCAACCTGTGCTTCAAAATTCACAGTTTAATCCATGGCATTTTTTTTTTTTTTTTTTAAACCAGGACTGAAACATTTTGATCTGCAACGAACAGGGTTGGAGTCTATGGCGTTATCAGTCGATCTGCAGAGGAACATCAGGCTACAGTGGAAAAAGCACAGTCATCCAGTTGTTGCAGTGAATCAATCTTACTTTGTAAAAGACGACCACTATGTAAGTGAGCAAATAGACCATCTGGATGGAGGTCCGCACTATGTCGTCGTTATCTGTCTGGGACAAAACTTCAGACCTTTCCCCATCTACCTCTTCATCAAAAGAGTTATTAATGTGCGCAAGGCATTGGAGCGTCTTTTCTTACGGAGTCCGGGCACAAAGGTTATTATTAAAACGGAGAACACTGGAGAGATAAGTATAGATGCCGAGAGATTCAGAGACTTCCATGGCTATATTCAGCATCTTATAGTGAAGGACATCTTCAAGGATCTTCAGGTTGGTGTGGTTGATGCTTGGGACATGACCACAGCTTACAATACAGATAATGTTCATCCTCCAGAAAATGTTATTCAAGACCAAATATATATGTTTTTAACATATATTTGCTAGTTTAGAGTAGTTGTTGACTGAGGTGATAAAAATAGCAGAAAGAGATGAAGAGAAGGGGTTACTATTCAACAATACTTGAAATGTAAATACTAAAACTCTCAGGGCAGTGTTAAATCATAGTTTGGTTGGCAACAAAACTGAGAAGCGAAAAAGAATGAATTTCTCCTATGATATTGTTTGGTTTAAGGCTTTGATGCTGTAGGTAAGTGAACATAAAAACCTTTGCATAAGCCTCTTTTTGTCTCTAAACTATACTTAAAGTGCTAGTAAAGTCTTGTTTTTTTTTATTTGTTTAAAAATTAAAGTCTTGCCCTTTTTTTGCACAGAGCAGCCCAGCCTCCTCTTATTAGGTCCTCGCTAGCGCTCCTGGCCCCTCCCTGTGGAGGCACCCGAGCCGAGCCGCTGCTCACCTTTCAGACAGAGCCGTGGCTCGGCCCCCCCCCCCCCCATTGGTTCCTGACTTTGTTTGACTACCAATGGTGCCCACTGGTGTGTCTCAGTCATTCAGGAGGGAGAGTCCCAGCCAATGTGTAACATCGCTGAATCAAGGTGGGCTCAGCTAAGTATTAAGGGGGCCCACCCCCTGCCCCCCCCCCCCTAATGCCCCGTACACACGGTCTACGGCGGAAAATGTCCGAAGCCCGTGTGTGGGCTCCATCGACCTTTTTTCGTCGTAATTTCCGACGGAAAAAATTCGGAGATCCTGCTACTCAAATTTTCTCCGATCTCCCAGTTCTGACAAAGTACGCATGCTCAGATCAAATTAGAGACCAAAGCTATTGGCTAATTCTGTATTGGTCAGAATGCCGTCCAACATGTGGTGGTATGCAACGACCAGGGGCATAAGCCTTAAAGTGTAAGTTCACCTTTAGAATCCCTGTAGTGCCGTTACCCCCCCCCCCCCCCCGTACTGGCTGAAAAAGGAATATACTGATGGCTTTCTCTCCTGAGATTGGTCAGTTCCAAGTGGGAGACCAATTAGAATCCCTGTAGTCTGTACTGGCTAAGCAATATAGACATGAGATTAAAGTGGGAGTAAACTCCCATGTTGACTTTGTATTTATAGGTAAGCCTATAATAAGACTTACTGTATATACTCAAGTATAGGCTGTCCCGAGTATAAGCCGAGGCCCCTAAATCACCACAAAAAAATGGGGAAACGTATTGACCCGTGTATAAGCCGAGGGGCAAAAATGCAGCAGCTACTGTAAGTGGAAAAGAGGGTCAGCAATGCCCATCTGCAGCTGCATGCCCCCTGTACAGACCCCCGTGTCCCCATTGCAGCCCGTGTCCCCATTGCAGCCTACCTGTGCCGATCTGCGCTGATCGGCCGATCCGCGGGTCCGGGGGTCCTGTGTCCGGGGTCCGTGCAGCCGATGAGGTCCCGCTCTGTACGGCGCCATTACAAATTTAAAAGCCGCGCCTCCTCCTCCTCCTCGTCCGTGATAGGAGGAACACTTTTTTCCCAGCAGTCAGTGTGCAGTGTTCCGCCTATCACGGACATTCTCTCATCCTCGTCCATGAGATGAGAATGACAGGCCATCCGTGATAGGCGGAACACTGTACTGTTGGGAAAATTAGTGTCCGCCTATCACGGACGGGCGGGAGGAGGCGGCGCGGCTTTTGAACACCGCCGTCTGTCTGCATGACACGCTGTTCATGTAGGCAGACGGCGGTGACTCGAATATAAGCCGAGGGGTGGACTTTCAGACCTAAAAAAGGGTCTGAAAATCTCGGCTTATATTCGAGTATATACAGTACCTACAGCTACAGTAAATATCTCCTAAATGAGCACCGTTTAGGAGATATTTACTTGTAAAGCCGCCAATGACATCACCAGTGCATGCGCTCTGAAGGAACGGAATACTCGTGCCGTTCCTTCAGAGTCCTGTGCTGTGAACAGCAACTCCCGTGCGTATGCACGGGAGTGACATCATCAGGGTTCGTCCATTCAAAGGACTGGAGCCCACCAACCCAGAAGGAAGACTGAGTGAAGATAGAAGCCCTGCCAGCGGTAGTTTCACATAATATGCTAGTATGTGATGCATACTAGCACATTATAACCTTGCCTTGCAGTTTTTTTTTTTCTTTTAAAAATCAGGCAGTTTACTACAACTTGAAGCCACATGGGTGAAGGACCTGTGAAGCAACTTTTCGAGGTCTGACAGCCTGGGATCATGGCAATCTGGTAGAGCAGGACCGGATGGGATGGTGGAGGGGGTCCACTGTAAGGTCACCTTATAGATTTTGTGTAAAGGCGAACTTACACTTTAAAGTTTATGACCAGCCAAAGCATTTTTTGTTAGTTTTGGATAGAGTGGGGAAAAAATTGGAACCCCTTTCACATTTTTACTGCTAATAGTAGCCCTGTTAGAGACTTGCCTTCAATTACTGCCATGATTAGAGAGATTTCCCCTCAGTTACTGTCATTGTGACAATGTTTTCACCAGACAGGATATCAAATACAATTTGCAGAAGAGGCACAAACAATAAAAAGTCAATTTGCGCATCATTACTGTTAACAGACAGATCTTTTTATGGTCCAAATTCAAACCTCACTGAAGTCAATGGGAACTGAATGTTAAAAAAAAAAAATTAATGGACATTTTCCATGCTAAAAGGCAAGAGTTTGTCAAATAATTGTCATTGGGGACTGGGCAATGTTGTGGGGAACATGTATCAAAAGAGAAAAAAAAAAAGAAAAAGCTTAAAAATTTTTGGGCGGGGAACAGAGATTTGAATAATGCCGAAAGAGCAATTCCAACCCCAGCGCAAATAGAAGCTATGTCATCACCCTTCACCACCCAGGAAGCAATAAAAACACTCCCCCTCCACAAAATGCCAGGAACTGTTTCTGCAACGAGTATTACAAGACGTACAAAGAACAACTCACCCCACACTTATGCAATTCTCTTAACAGGTTCTTAATGAATGGAGAGATTCCTGCTGAATCACTGTAAGCTGTTGCCACTACTATACCCAAACCAGGAAAACCTGCTCATGACCCAGCAAATTTTCGCCCTATTTCCTTGCTCAACACAAGCTATTGGCAACCAGACTTGAAGAACATATGTTCATCCCTACCTTCAAGCGTCAGATGGAACTAGGTGCTTTATTGATCTTATCCGCTGGGCCGAACATCATTAAACGCCTTTTCTGCTGATTTCCCTAGACACAGAGAAGGGGTTTGACAGAGTCCATCGGATGTTCCTAGAGGTCTTGAGGAACTTTGGCCTCTCTGGTAACTTTATTCAAGCCATTCTAGGCCTTTACTCTAATCCTAGTGCCAGGGTATGGACAGCAGGCATCCTCTGTGACTCTTTCCCAATCACGAATGGCACCTGTCAAGGATGCTATCACCCCTCATCTTTTTGTTGCCAGCAGTTTAGACATTAATGGCTGCGTGTTGAGTTTTTTGAGGGGACAGCAAATTTACACTGTTATACAAGCTGTACACTCACTACTTTACATTGTAGTAAAGTGTAATTTCTTCAGTGTTGTCACATGAACAGATAGAAGAAAATATTTACAAAAATGTGAGGGGTGTACTCACTTTTGTGAGATACTGTATGTATATATATTTGTATATATATATATATATATATATATATATATATATATATATACATACAGTGTCTAATGGGTGCATGATTATGAACAAAGAGCATGACTATCTGCATTCAAAAATCAAGATAAAATCAATATACATGTATTAACTATCTATGGGGTAAGAATATAAAAACAACGAACACAACTATGTGCATTAAAGGATCCAATCTAAATTCTATACCTAAAATATGACCGATGGGGTGGAATTAACATCCACGTCAGGGCAGATAAGCCTATAAATATTCATATGTACCCCTATAGAGGAAAAGATCGGGGGTGTTGGGTGGTATAAGAACCCACACAGTCATGTGTGGGGGTGAAAATAGAAGACCTAAATGTCTTGAACTCAATGTCAAGAGGCTAAACACGTCTGTGATCGTGGGCATCCCTAAGGGAAGAGAGGATCAGAGAGTGCTGGATAGTAATGAGTCCAAAATGGTGGTATGTATAAGAGGTAGATGGAAATACAATAATCAATCAGAACTTCAAGGGGGGGGGGGGGGGATATTGCACATTATACAGGAATTTAAAAATGAGATAAAAAACAGATTAGGTCGATATCAACGTTTAAACCCCTTGGCACTAAAGACCCCAATCAATATATACATTTAGTCTCATTCTGAGACACTTGTATCTTTTTGTTGTCCCCTCTCCAATGGTCATTAATGAGGTCTATTCCGTAAAAGTTTAATCCTGAGGGGTCTCTTTGATGAAATTCATCAAAGTTCCTAGAGAGATTATGCTTGGGAAAGCCTTTCCTTATATTATTGATGTGCTCTCTAATCCTTACACAGAGAGGCCTAGTGGTTCTGCCCACATATTGTAAACGGCAGGGACATTTAATTACGTATGTTACGTGGCTACTATTGCAGGTGATGAGTTCCCTGATATGATATTCTTTGCCAGTTCTAGATTTGAAGACTTCTTTTTTCTTTGGTTGCTTCTTACTAACTCGACAGGGTAAACACCTCTGGCACCTATAGAAACCCTTCATCCCTGCGAACAATGTAATAGTTCTGGGTGGGTCAATGACGTTATGAACCAACTGATTTCTAAGAGTGGGGGCTTTTTTTATAGAAGAATCTTGTTTTTTTTGTAAGTATCTTTGCTAGAGTCCTATCAGATTTCAGAATCAGACAATATTTCCTGATGATGTGTTCAATAGACTTATATTGGTTATTAAAACTAGTAATGAATGCCACATCCATGTGGGGACCTGTATTCTTGTTCCTCTTAACCAGTAAGGAATTTCGATCCATATTCATCATCTCCGCCTTTAGTTTCATCATAGATTCTTTGTGGAAAAGAGTATTGGAATGAATCTGGTCTCCAGCCAAGATTCTCCAAAGAGGGGGAGCTGTCGGACTATTGCGGTACACAGGGTTTTGGTAATATAATTTTTACACCATGAAAGATACATAAGTAAAATGAAACAATTTATTGTAATGGTTCTTCACACATTGAGAAAACATTTTTGAACAGCTTTCATAAAATCAAACAAATGTACAAAATTTCTACTAGTTTCGCTAAAAAAGCTTCATCAGGAAATATGTATTTTACATCTGCAGAGAAGACAAAGAACAAAAAAAGGCATTTTATAAATGAAGAACGTTCATTTCTAATTTCACATGAACTGGAGAAGGTATATATAATTGTATATATTGGGATAGTTCTTACCCCATTGGGAAGCCTCTGTGGAGACGTGGGCGCACCCCCCACGGGGCCTTACGCGGCGACTGGGGAGGGTGTATGGATCCAGCAATTATTTCAAAATATCTAGAGATGATACAATGGTCTATGACTAAAAGGTAAGCAATAAAAAATAAAAAATAAAAATGCTAGATATGTCACCTGGACGTGACCCGGTGCCCGAGTTGAAAAATCCGCAAGTATAGTGCCCAAATGGCAGGTGTAAAGAGGAGAGGGTGAGGGACCGGTGGGAGGGTGGGGTAAGATGGTGAGGGAGGTGTGTGGGGACAGGAAATAAGGAAAGTGAGAGGAAAGAAAAGAGTGAGACGATGGGGGTGAAGGAAAAGAGGGGGGGGAAAGGAGACCGGGGGAGGAGAAGAGGGAAGGGGAAAAAATAGATAATAAAAGTGCAAGGTGAAAGGTGAAAGGGTGTGTAAGGACAGGGGAAGGGAGGAAAAAAATAGAAAAAAAAGGGAAAGGGTGGGGAGGGGAGGGAAAAAAGGAAAGGGGAGGGGGGAAAAAAAGGGGGGGAGGAGGGGGGAAAAAATAGGGGGGGGAAAACAAAGGGACTGGGGAAAGGCAGCAGAAGGGAAAGGGAGGGAAAGGGGGGGGAAAAAAGAAATGAAAGGAAAAAAGGATAAAAGTTGATGGGAAGCTAGGTATGGAGGGGAGGGTGTGGTGAGAAAAATATATTGTTGTGGGAGAATAAGAGCAGGTCGAGAATGTATCCGTATTGGATCTTTTGCAGGAGTGAACGTGATGGGGATCGTGATGACAGCAAGTGCTAGAGTGAATGGACTAGAAGGTGGAACGAAATTAAAGTGTGGGTGGATATGAATAAAGAGGGATTCTTATAGTGTGGACGCTGGTGAACGGGTCAGTGAGGGAAAGGAAAACACAAATGGGTGTGGAAGGGGTGTGGAAGGAAATAGTATGCTGGTGTTTACCTGGGTGCCAATGGATGTTTGTTTGCGGATGCAGTTCAATACTGCTGCTATTCAATGAGATGGTAAGTGATAGCAACCGGGATACAACTGAAGGGCGGCAGGTGTGATGATCGGGAACTAGTTTGGTTCCCAGGAGAGGCTGTGTAGCCTGTAGAGCCTGGGGAACAGAGTATAAGGGAAATTAAAGTTAAGAGACATTGTAACCCTAAATTGGGCGGGGAATGGACAGTAGCCATCGCCCGTCAGAAATTAGAATGACGGGCGATGGCTACTGTCCATTCCCCGCCCAATTTAGGGTTACAATGTCTCTTAACTTTAATTTCCCTTATACTCTGTTCCCCAGGCTCTACAGGCTACACAGCCTCTCCTGGGAACCAAACTAGTTCCCGATCATCACACCTGCCGCCCTTCAGTTGTATCCCGGTTGCTATCACTTACCATCTCATTGAATAGCAGCAGTATTGAACTGCATCCGCAAACAAACATCCATTGGCACCCAGGTAAACACCAGCATACTATTTCCTTCACTTCCCATCACCGCATCACCGCCACTCTTTTCACTGTCATTATCAGATTTATTATTTTGTCAATCACCACCCCCTCACACACCCAATTTGTGTTTTCCTTTCCCTCACTGACCCGTTCACCAGCGTCCACACTATAAGAATCCCTCTTTATTCATATCCACCCACATTTTAATTTCGTTCCACCTTTCCAGTCCATTCACCCTAGCACTTGCTGTCATCACGATCCCCATCACGTTCACTCTTGCAAATGATCCAACACGGATACATTCTCGACCTGTTCTTATTTTTCCACAACAATATATTTTTCTCACCACACCCTCCCCTCCATACCTAGCTTCCCATCAACTTTTATCCTTTTTTCCTTTCATTTCTTTTTTCCCCCCCTTTCCCTCCCTTTCCCTTCTGCTGCCTTTCCCCAGTCCCTTTGTTTCCCCCCCCCTCCCTTATTTTTTCCCCTCCTCCCCCTTTTTTTCCCCCCCCTCCCCTTTCCTTTTTTCCCTCCCTTCCCCTGTCCTTACACACCCTTTCACCTTTCACCTTGCACTTTTATTATCTATTTTTTCCTCCCTTCCCCTGTCCTTACACACCCTCTCACCTTTCACCTTGCACTTTTATTTTTTTCCCCTTCCCTCTTCTCCTCCCCCGGCCTCCTCCCCCCCTCTTTTCCTTCACCCCCATCGTCTCACTCTTTTCTTTCCTCTCACTTTCCTTATTTCCTGTCCCCACACACCTCCCTCACCATCTTACCCCACCCTCCCACCGGTCCCTCACCCTCTCCTCCTCACACCCACCATTTGGGCACTATACTTGCGGATTTTTCAACTCGGGCACCGGGTCACGTCCAGGTGACATATCTAGCATTTTTATTTTTTATTTTTTATTGCTTACCTTTTAGTCATAGACCATTGTATCATCTCTAGATATTTTGAAATAATTGCTGGATCCATACACCCTCCCCAGTCGCCGCGTAAGGCCCCGTGGGGGGTGCGCCCGCGTCTCCACAGAGGCTTCCCAATGGGGTAAGAACTATCCCAATATATACAATTATATATACCTTCTCCAGTTCATGTGAAATTAGAAATGAACGTTCTTCATTTATAAAATGCCTTTCTTTGTTCTTTGTCTTCTCTGCAGATGTAAAATACATATTTCCTGATGAAGCTTTTTTAGCGAAACTAGTAGAAATTTTGTACATTTGTTTGATTTTATGAAAGTTGTTCAAAAATGTTTTCTCAATGTGTGAAGAACCATTATAATAAATTGTTTCATTTTACTTATGTATCTTTCATGGTGTAAAAATTATATTACCAAAACCCTGTGTACCGCAATAGTCCGACAGCTCCCCCTCTTTGGAGAATCTTGGCTGGAGACCAGATTCATTCCAATACTCTTTTCTAGATTTTCATACGGATGATGGTACAGACATACTTGTAAAATCCCTATTATATAGAATTGACAGTTAGGCCAAACTCTCTTTATATAGATTCTTTGTGATAACCCTTATAGGAGAACTTCTTGATAAGAATCTCTGCTTGTGCACTATAAACTTCCAGATTGTAGCAATTTCTCCGTAGTCTCATTAGTTGACCTTTAGGTATGTTTTTCTTCCACTTTGGGTGGTGGCAGCTAGAGACCGGTATATACCCATTACGGTCTATGGGTTTAAGAAAAAAATTCATAATTTTCTTTAAAAAATTGAAGATCCAGATAATCTATTTGTTGGTCACATTTACCAGTAAAGGAGATTCCGTATTTGTTCTGATTCATTTCTTCTAAGAAATTCTAAAAAGATTCAGTTGTTCCTTCCCACAGGATAATCACATCATCGATGTATCTTTGGTAGAATCTTATTTCTGAAAGTCTTCTCCTATAGATATATTTTTCCTCCCACATGTTCATAAAATAAATTGGCCACACTAGGGGCATATCTAGCCCCCATGGCCATACCCTTTGTCTGGACATAATAGTCCTTTTCATATCAAAAATAGTTGCTCTCCATTGCCAATTTAAAACCTTCAAGAATAAAACCTATTTGTTCTTGTCTGAGGTTGGTGTCCTCATATAAGGCATTTCAACTCCATCCAGCCCATCCTTCTGGACAATATTGGTGTACAGTGAGCTCACATCTATGGTGGCGAGGAGACATTCATTGGCCCTTGTAACATGTTGAAATTCATTTATTAATTGCATACTGTCCCTTTAGGTATGACTTCCCTTTAAGCACCAGGGGTTTTAGAAATTGGTCGATGTATTCTCCCAATCTTGAAAAAAGTGAGTTAATTCCACTTATGAACCGGGGGTTTCTCGATTCTCTTATGTATAGTTGGTAATTAATACATGACAGGTGTCTTCATAGACTCTGAAATCAAATATTTTTCTTCTTTTTCGCTTCTTTTCTTCCATTAGGGAGAGATGGCAACATACCCCTCACCAGAATTTCCAGAATGGGAAAGGTTTTAGGGAAGAGAGGAAGTTTCACAGAGGGGGGCCACAAAACAGACCCCCAGGGAGATGGAACGCACGTATTCCGTACAGGAGATCTGGGTGGGGGTGTCATGGTCTGGGGCTGTATGAGCGCTGGGGAGCTACAGTTCACTGAGGGAACCATGAATGCCAACATGTACTGTGACATACTGGAGCAGAGCTCAATCCCCTCTCTTCGGAGACGGGGCGACAGGGCAGTATTCCAACATGATAACGACCCCAAACACAACTCCAAGAAGACCACTGCCTTGCTAAAGAAGCTGAGGGTAAAGGTGATGGACTGGCCAAGCATGTCTCCAGACCTAAACCCTATTGAACATCTGTGGGTCATCCTCAAATAGAAGGTGGAGGAGTGCAAGGTCTCTAACATCCACCAGCTCCATGATGTTGTCATGGAGGAGTGAAAGAGGACTCCAGTGGCAACCTGTAAAGCTCTGGTGAACTCCATGCCCAAGGGGGTTAATGCAGTGCTGGAAAATAATGGTGGTCACACAAAATATTGACACTTTGGGCCCAATTTGGACATTTTCATTTAGGGGTGTACTCACTTTTGTTGCCAGCGGTTTAGACATTAATGGCTGTGTGTTGAGTTATTTTGAGGGAACAGCAAATTTACACTGTTATACAAGCTGTAAACTCACTACTTTACATTGTAGCAAAGTGTAATTTCTTCAGTGTTGTCACATAAAAAGTTATAATAAAATATTTACAAAAATGGGAGGGGTGTACTCACTTTTTTGAGATACTGTATATATAACTCAACGTTATCAAACCCCTATAATTCTACTCACCATTTATCATTTTCCTTCCACTTCACAATTATGTTTCACTTTGTGTTGGTCTATCACATAAAGGTGTCCTTTTATGAAGCAGTGAAATCTATTCACTGCTTCATTCGCTGGCATTCACAGAGGCGATCTTTCTCCTCTGTGTGTCAGTTCATGAAGCGGAGTAGATCGCTTCACCTTTGGAGGAGTGAAGAGATCTACAAACGCTTCAAACAGTGGAGAACGCCCCTGATACTGGAATCTCGTGAGACTTTACGAGATTACAGCACCAGAAATTCACTGAAACACTGAGATGTCCATTTATTAAGCGGTGATAAATTATCACAGCTCAATACATGGACAGACACCAGTGTGATTAATGTTAATAAAATAAAGAGTCCCCCCCTACATTATATATACATGTATACACACACACACATTATATATACATGTATATACACACACACACACATATATACATGTATATACACACATTATATATATATATATATACATATACACATTATATATATATATATGTATACACATATATATGACAGGGGGACATGGTTACAGTGTTGGGGGGTCTGAACGAGGCATAAGGAAGTTAATAATGGTCCTCTTTCCTCCTCAGATCCCCAGGGTTTCTCTCTTCACTCCCCGCTTCACCTCCTCTGAGATGGTGAATCGGGGAGTGTGAATTCTGACACAGATCGCCAGTGAAGCGCTCAGATCGCAGCTTCATACACCGGCCATTACTGTGTCATTCTATGTGCATTCTCCATGTGCAGAGATAATTGGCGGGAGAACAAGTTCAAACACTTCTCCCCCGATTATCTCTGGTTTATAAACTGTTTTTGGGCTGTGATCAGTGGTGATCCTCAGGATCTCCGCTGATCACTGCTTCATAAAAGGACACCAAAATCCATAAAAAAAAGTTTTTGGTTGTAACATAACAAAATGTGGAAAATTTCAAGGGGTGTGACTACTATTTCAAGGCACTGTATGTGTGTGTTTGTATGTTTATATGCACATGTATATGGATGTATATACTTTTAATGTTGACCCCTAATCCTGTAGGACCAGAACTACTTTTTTAGAACTCATTCAGAATGGTGGCGAGGACTGCCACTCCTCTGAAAAGCGACCCATGCTTGGATTGCTTTTCAAATAAGTTTCACAGTTGGTGAACAGAAGACAAGCGTCTTCAGCAGCATCTGTTTTAACCCCTTAAATGCAGCATCACCGTGCCGCCACTAAGTGCAATGCACAGGATTGCAGAGCAGGTGCAGCACAACCCCATTCACCAGGAGGTATACTTCCTTCAGCAGCCATAGCATTTATACAACCCAGGCTGCAGCTAAAGGAGGAGCAGATAAAGGTAGTAAAAAGGCTGTTCAACCGCATGATTTTACTGTCCCCCAACCTCAAAATGATTTTCCTTCACTTCCTGTCCCATAACCAAAACAGGAAGTGTAAAGAAATCCCTCAAAAGTGAGGGAATCTTGGGGTGTCACCAGAACTAGTGTCCCCATTGGAAGATTTACCCTCTTTTACTGTTTGATGACCCAAAATTTGGGATTTTTTTTTTTCACTTTACAGTTGTAGCCAAGTCCTGAGCCTCTTCAGGCCTAATGGTGACCTCCAGAGCTAGGAACAGCTGACATCCTTCTGTGTAGAGTGGGTTACGAGGCATGGTTGGGTAAATACAAGGTAGATTAATGGGCGCCAGACACTTCTTGAATGCAAAGAGATAAATTTTCTCTTAAACAGAACTGTGGGAGAGAGGGTTGGGGCCAGGATGACTTTTAGTAGTTGCAATGTTAATTAACAGACCCCGAGACTTCTATAGGTAAACAGCCATGCAGGGAAAGGCACCCAGATGGACATTACATCTGCATGTGTAGACAAGCTGTCTCCTATGGCAACAATTGTGAACAGTTTCTAACAAAGGTTGCAATGAAAATTTTCACTTCCTCCACAATCTCCTTTTTTAGATCCTCACTCCACTGAGCTCTCAGTCTATCACTTAGACTCGCTGATCCACTGCCACTGGATCTCCTGAGCTCTTCCAATCTTCTCACTCAGTATCTTCCTCAAGCGTCACCCCCGCGTCCTGCTGGGTCCCTAGCTTGGCACTCACAGACACTCTTCCAGCTTCACCCCCACTGGCCTGCTCGGTCCCTGGCTTGACACACAATAATTCTCTGCAAGCGTCACCTCCACTGGTTCGGTCCATGGCTTGACACACAATAATGCTCTGCAAGTGTCACCTCCACTGGCTCAATCCCTGGCTTGACACACAATAATGCTCTGCAAGTGTCACCTCCACTGGCTCGGTCCCTGGCTTGACACACAATAATGCTCTGCAAGCGTCACCTCCACTGGCTGGGTTCCTGGCTTGACACACAATAATTCTCTGCAAGCGTCACCTCCACTGGTTCGGTCCCTGGCTTGACATACAATAATGCTCTGCAAGCATCACCTCCACTGGCTGGGTTCCTGGCTTGACACACAATAATGCTCTGCAAGCGTCACCTCCACTGGCTCGGTCAATGGCTTGACACACATAATGCTCTGCAAGCGTCACCTCCACTGGCTCGGTCCCTCTGACACACGATAATGCTCTGCAAGCGTCACCTCCACTGGCTCGGTCCCTGGCTTGACACACAATAATGCTCTGCAAGCGTCACCTCCACTGGCTCGGTCCCTGGCTTGACACACAATAATGCTCTGCAAGCGTCACCTCCACTGGCTCGGTCCCTGGCTTGACACACAATAATGCTCTGCAAGCGTCACCTCCACTGGCTCGGTCCCTGGCTTGACACACAATAATGTTCTGCAAGCGTCACCTCCACTGGCTCGGTCCCTGGCTTGACACACAATAATGTTCTGCAAGCGTCACCTCCACTGGCTCGGTCCCTGGCTTGACACACAATAATGCTCTGCAAGCGTCACCTCCACTGGCTTGGTCCCTGGCTTGACACACAATAATGCTCTGCAAATGTCACCTCCACTGGCTTGGTCTAGGGTTGCCACCTTTCCTTCGAGCCACACCCGAACACTTCAGTGGGGCTTGGCATTTTTTTTGTAGCATAGACTATGAGATTGTAAAATACCTGGGACACCTCTGTGTGCCCTAGGGAAGAAGTAATGTGGCGCGCGCAGCGGTGAACACTGGGTGTAGCCAATTGCATATAGTGCAGGCATGTGTAATGTACAATATAGTGTATATGTTTGGTGGGGAGCCTCCCAGTGTAATTTTGGGGGGACAGAGGAGTCCTGTAAGGCATTGGCTGAGGATAGTTAAGCTGGGCATGATACATGAGCCTAAGTATGTGTGCGTATTGTATGGGGGGAGTGAGGACTGTATATATGGATGGTACAGGGAGAGTTCCCATTTATGTCATTATGCACAGAGGTTCCACTTGCATTTAAAATGGAATCTCTAATGTGGAGGGGGGGGGGGGGGGGACTCTGGTCACCATAGAGCACCTTCTGTAGAGTGAATGCTCTAAGGTAAGGTGGGAGGGGGGGGTACTGATATAAGGGGGTAACCTTTATATCAGTGCCCCATTACCTTACTGTATTCACTGCCCCCTACATCAGTGATCCCCCTCAGACTGGCCTTGCTACGCTGTGACTGACCACCACTTAGGTGAACAATACAGGGCTCAGTCAGATGGTCCTCTCAGGAGATTGTCAGAGAGTGTGCGGACATGGTACAAAAGATGGTCAGAGACTGCAGACATAGTACAGGAGATGGTCAGAGACTGCAGACATACTACAAGAGATGGTCAGAGACTGCAGACATACTACAGGAACTGGTAAGGAACTGCAGCTATAGTACAGGAGATGTTAAGAAACGGCATACATGATACAGGAGATGGTCAGCGAGTGTGCGGACATGGTACAAAAGATGGTCAGAGACTGCAGACATAGTACAAAAGATGGTCAGAGACTGCAGACATAGTACAGGAGATGGTCAGAGACTGCAGACATGATACAGGAGATGGTCATAGACTGCAGACATGATACAGGTGATGGTCATAGACTGCAGACATGATACAGGTGATGGTCAGAGACTGCAGACTATGATACAGGTGATGGTCAGAGACTGCAGACATGATACAAAAAAGAGTGTGGTACAAAAGATGGTCAGAGACTGCAGACATGATACAGGAGATGGTCATAGACTGCAGACATGATACAGGAGATGGTCAGAGACTGCAGACATGATACAGAGATGGTCAGAGATGCAGACATGATACAGGAGATGGTCAGAGACTGCAGACATGATACAGGAGATGGTCATAGACTGCAGACATGATACAGGAGATGGTCAGAGACTGCAGACATGATACAGGAGATGGTCAGAGACTGCAGACATGATACAGGTGATGGTCAGAGACTGCAGACATGATATAGCTGATGGTCAGAGACTGCAGACATGATACAGGAGATGGTCAGAGTGTGTGTGTACATGGTACAGGAGATAGTCAGAGACTGCAAAGTACAGGAGATGTTAATAAACTGCATACATGATACAGGAGATGGTCAGAGTGTGCGGACATGGTACAAAAGATGGTCAGAGAGTGTGCGGACATGGTACAAAAGATGGTCAGAGAGTGTGTGGACATGGTACAAAAGATGGTCAGAGAGTGTGAGGACATGGTACAAAAGATGGTCAGAGAGTGTGCGGACATGGTAAGGAGATGGTCAGAGACTGCATACATAATACAGGAGATGGTCAGAGACTGCATACATAATACAGGAGATGGTCAGAAACTGCATACATGATACAGGAGATGGTCAGAGAGTGTGCAGACGTGGTACAGGAGATGATGAGAGACTGCAGACATAGTACAGGAGATGATCAGAGACTGCAGACATAGTACAGGAGACGGTCAGAGACTGCAGACATGATAAAGGAGATGATCAGAGACTGCATACATAATACAGGAGATGGTCAGAGACTGCAGATATAGTACAGGAGATGTTAAGAAACTGCATACATGATACAGGAGATGGTCAGAGAGTGTGCGGACGTGGTACAGGAGATGATCAGAGACTGCATACATGATACAGGAGATGGTCAGAGACTGCAGACAAAGTACAGGAGATCGGCAGAGACTGCAGATATGATACAGGAGATGGTCAGAGACTGCAGACATAGTACAGGAGATGGTCAGAGACTGCAGACAAAGTACAGGAGATGGTCAGAGACTGCATGCATGATACAGGAGATGGTCAGAGACTGCATGCATGATACAGGAGATGGTCAGAGAGTGTGCGGACATGATACTGGAGATGGTCAGAGACTGCAGACATAGTACAGGAGATGGTCAGAGACTGCAGACATAGTACAGGAGATGGTCAGAGACTGCAGACATAGTACAGGAGATTGTCAGAGACTGCAGACATAGTACAGGAGATGGTCAGAGACTGCATGCATGATATAGGAGATGGTCAGAGAGTGTGTGGACATGATACAGGAGATGGTCAGAGACTGCAGACATAGTACAGGAGATGGTCAGAGACTGCAGACATAGTACAGGAGATGGTCAGAGACTGCAGACATAGTAAAGGAGATGGTCAGAGACTGCAGACATACTACAGGAGATGGTCAGAGACTGCAGACATACTACTGGAGACGGTCAGAGACTGCAGACATACTACAGGAGACGGTCAGAGACTGCAGACATACTGCAGACGGTCAGAGACTGCAGACATACTACTGGAGACGGTCAGAGACTGCAGACTACTACTGGAGACGGACTGCAGACATTCTAGAGACGGTCAGACTGCAGACACTGGAGACGGTCAGAGACTGCAGACATACTACAGGAGACGGTCAGAGACTGCATACATGATTGGGCTAAAATTGTACCCTGGTCACATGTGAATCGCACAGAACGCACAGCGCGTTCCTGTGTTTTTCAGTGTGAACCTGCCCTGTGACCTGGAACCCACACTTTGCTCCACTAACTTGCCTGGAAGGGGGGCACTAGTATGGGCACCTGGAGAAATTTTCCACATCTCTTGTGGGGTGCCAAGGGCCACCCCCTCTGTGGCAGACATCATCTCTTTAATATTTGGGGGGGGGGATATGTGCTAGGGGGGGTGGATTTCATATCCAAGCCCCCTTGTAGCACAGATACTAAAGTGTCCCCTAGAAGATATCCCCCCCCATCACTCAAAGTGAACTGTAGGCTAGTTCCCCCCTCACTTGTTCATGCCCCCACCTCTGGAAGACTCACTGTTGACTAGTTGATAGATGATCTCTGTCCAGCAGCGTTGTCGGCATCGTGGTGAGCCTCCTCCTCCCCTCCTTCTCTGTGTACACAGGAAAACAACACAGCAGGAGGAGGAGGGGCGGGTTTAGTTTCACTCCACAGCACTCTCTCTGCACTAGTCTGTGCAGCTGGGGAGAGATGTCGGCTCTGCCCCGCAATGAAAAGTGGAGGCTGTGGAGCATTCCATTACTATAATTCGCCGGGAAAGTTAATAAGAGGGCTGCCTGTCACTGTGTAAGCAAGGCACACAGAGAGCCACCGGCGGGTCTGAATAATGTGCCCGGGTCTCAGGCGGCCAGAGACCCGGACACATGTTTCAAAACCTGTACTGTCCGGGTCAATCCTGGACAGGTGGCAACCCTAGCTCGGTCCCTGGCTTGACACACAATAATGCTCTGCAAGCGTCACCTCCACTGGCTCAGTCCCTGGCTTGACACCTGCTGAAGTTTCCCAATTCTTCACCGTCCCCGGTTGGTGAGAATGCTGCCCAGGTACTTGCTTCAGCTACTCACTGTGGTCCCTGGTAATAAGGTGGATGGTCCCTTAGTGGTGACAGCTTCCCCTCAACCTCCAACCACGACAGGTTCTCCGGCCGGCAGAACCGTCACTTCTGGTTGGACTGCAAGCCATTGTCCCAACCCTACACTGCTCTATTGCTTCTGGATAGGCCCTCAGACAGCCTAGCAGCCAGATGTCCCCAGGATAGGCCTCAGGCTCTGTCCTAGCAGTCCGGGGCAATACAACACATGTCCACCCAGCCGTCCAGGTGGCACAGAACCCCAATCACCAGCACCAGCAGGCCAAGGGACCCAAGAAAATCCCTGCCCATTGGCTGAGACACCCCATTCATTCCTAATCTGTCCTTGCAATGCCCTTGTCTTATCGGTGTTGAGGTGGTTAAGTCGGGCAGTATGAAGGCGACATATCACCTCCCAGGTGTAGATCTACTGCTCTCGGAAAAGAGATCCACTGTAGATTGCTTTTCAGAGGGTGGTGAAAACCATTGCAAGTGTAAATAGGCCCTTTATGTCAGGGATCTCTATGTTTTTAATGCTGAGGGCACACCAAGTCACCAAACCATAAGAGAAACAATAGAAACCTACACATTGTCTTTATTATATTGTACACAAGCTTGGCAGAGCATGACGTGTGTTCACTTTATTAGAAATCAGCTCTCTGGGACGCAGACTATGACGTCCAGACGGCTACACAGCTTTGTCTGTCTCTTCTGACAGGACCGCACATGCGCACTGTGAATCAAGAGCCGACACAAGGGTTTTGGCTGCGGAGTGGAGCTCCACTTTTTCTTTTTTTTATTAAACTTTATTGTAACAAACAACGAATGGCTGTAGCTCGAGCTCTAATGCTTCCTGTCAAACGTGGAGCTCCACTCCGCAGCCAGGCCCCTTCACGGAGACACGCACACAAGCCCCGCCCCGTTCACATGCACGCCGTCCATCCCCTCCCCCGTGCGGTGTATTATGGGAAGCGGGTTTGAATAGTCGCGGGCAGTGTGAGGCGGTGTTTCGTTCTCTTTCACCATGGCGTGTGTGGACCCGGGACGATGGAGTTTTTCCGCTTCTTCGCCGGACATGGAGAATACCGAGCAACAGGAGAGGTGACATGTTGTGGGGACTCTGTTATAAGGGGGGCAGATAGAATATGTGCAGCTACACGTTAAGTACACGGTGCCATAGCAACCAATCAGAGTTCACTGTGCTGGAGTCAGGCCGGTATATAATGGATTCTGATTGGTTGCTGTCATTCATGAGGATGTGACAGGTTCTCTTGTCATATCCTTACTGTGGTGAACCCACTACACCCCCCCCCCCCACCCTGGAAATAGCTACTACTCCTGAGTATGTGGGTGCATGTGACCCCCCCATCCCAGAAATAGCTGCTAGTCCCTGGGTATGGGAGTGCATGTGACCCCCCCCCCATCCTAGAAATAGCTGCTAGTCCCTGGGGGTGCATGTGACCCCCCCCATCCCGGAAATAGCTGCTACTCCTGAGTATGGGGGGTGCATGTGTCCCCCTATCCTAGAAATAGCTGCTTGTCCCCGGGTATGGGAGTGCATGTGACCCCCCCCCATCCTAGAAATAGCTGCTAGTCCCTGGGGGTGCATGTGACCCCCCCGATCCCAGAAATAGCTGCTACTCCTGAGTATGGGGGGTGCATGTGACCCCCCCCATCCTAGAAATAGCTGCTAGTCCCTGGGTATGGGGGTGCATGTGACCCCCCCCCCCATCCTAGAAATAGCTACTAGTCCCTGGGTATGGGGGTGCATGTGACCCCCCCCCATCCCAGAAATAGCTGCAACTCCTGAGTATGGGGGGTGCATGTGTCCCCCTTTCCTAGAAATAGCTGCTTGTCCCCGGGTATGGGGGTGCATGTGACCCCCCCATCCTAGAAATAGCTGCTTGTCCCTGGGTATGGGGGTGCATGTGATAGGATAATATGCCGGTGTGCGGCCATCGGAGGTGTGTTGTCAGTCTGACATAGGGATGCACTGAAATTTCGGCCTCCGAAACATATCGGCCGAAAATTGCCGAAAGAGAAATGTTCCCGAAAAAAAGGGGTGGTTGCCGCACGTGTTTCCTCCCGACGCGCCCCTCAGAGCTTCCCCTTCTCTTCTCACTCCTGTCCTACACAGCCTCCACAGTGCCTGGTAATGCATGTCACTCTGTGTGTCAGAGCTGGATCTGAATCGCCGCGCAGCCGATGTAACGATGTCCCACCTCCTATGACACGGCACAATGATTCCTAGTATTGGATCAGAGTGCCGTCTATCACAAGAGGCAGTCTAGGAGGCGGGACACCGGCTGCATGGCAATTCGGATCCAGCTCTGAG
Source organism: Lithobates sylvaticus (assembly GCA_028564925.1). Taxonomy (NCBI): domain Eukaryota; kingdom Metazoa; phylum Chordata; class Amphibia; order Anura; family Ranidae; genus Lithobates; species Lithobates sylvaticus. Next base: position 45,605,204 of record CM053037.1, on the reverse strand, counting down.
ACACAGCCTGACATGCATTACCAGGCACTGGCGGGCTGCACGTCATGGGCACTGGCAGGGCTGCTACATCTGATGGGCATGGGCATTGGTGAGGCTGCATGGCATGGGCATTGGCGGGCTGCTACATATAGACATAGGCACTGGTGAGGCTGCATGAAGGGCACAGGCAGGCTGTTAAAACTGACTGGCAGGCTGCATCTGACAGGCACTGGGAGGCTGCATTGATCTCCTGTACCATGTCCCAGTCTCTGACCATCTCCTGTATGAAAATATTTTTAAGTCTGACACACTGTATCTCTGATCGTAGTATGGAGCCTTTGACGGAGGCTCCTTACCACGTGATCAGCTGTGACCAATCACAGGGTGAACCAGGAAGTGCCGGTAAAAAGGAAGTGTTGTAAAGCGCTGCGCAAACTGTCGGCGCTATATAAATCCTGTATAATAATAATAATAATAATAAACGACTTTCCTCGGTTTGTGCTGAGAGGGAGAGCCGATTGGCACTCTCCCTGTCGGAGGCGAGGTCTGTGCTGATAATCAGCACAGCCCCATCAAATGTGCCACGAACTGTGCCCATCAGCTGCCAGTCAGTGCCCTTCAATAAAACCTGTCAGTGCCGCCTATCAGTTCCCATCAATTCTACTTATCAGTGCTGCCTCATTAGTACCCATCGGTGAAGGATTTCTTCTTTCTTTCTTCTTTTTTTTTTTCTTAATTTCTGTTTAGCAAAAAAATAAATAAAAACCCCAGAGGTGATCAAATACCACCAAAAATAAAGCTCCATTTGTGGGAAGAAAATGATAAAAATTTAGTTTGTGTACAATGTTGCAATTGTCCAAAGTGCGACAATGCTGAAAATTGTCCTGAGCAGGAAGGGGGTGAAAGTGCCCAGTATTGAAGTGGTTAAAGTGTAGCTAAGGCAACTAGGCAGAGGCAAATGGTATTCTGGAGTGGTGGGAGAGGAAAGGACTTAGGGCCGTGACAGACCAATTGTGGGGTTAGAATTGCTTGAGAGAGGTGGCAGATATGGATGTGTTGGAGGGGGGACAGGTGAGAAGTGGGCTAGTAGAAGTGTGAGACAGTGAGGAATGTGGTGGACATCGGGCATTGATTGCCACTGTCTGGAGCACGACTGCGACTTTGCGGCTGACAAATCTGACACTAAGTGACACTTTGTGGGGACCAGTGACACCAATACAGTGATCAGTGCTAACAAATATGTTCTGTCAATGTGTTAATGACACTGGCAGGGAAAGGGGTTATCATCAGGGGCAATCAAAGGGTTAAATGTGCTCCCAGGGAGTACTTTCTAAATCTGGGGGATGCTTTAACTGTGAGAGGACAGATCTGTATTCTTGCTTAGCAGAAACACAGAATCTGTCTCTTCTAGCATAATGGCGATCTGCCTTGTTTACATCTGTTGAGAACAATCGGCGGGTCCCGGCAGACTATGGGTTCACCAGACCCACTGATTGGCTCCCGTTGTGTTCAATCGCAGTGGGGGCTAATCTCTGGCCATGCATGCCACAGACCCGGAAGAGGCGATCACGTACAGGTATGTGATTTTTGCCTGTAGGAGGCCCTGCAGTACATACGTTGGGCAGTCTGCAAGCGGTTAGGCCCCTTTCACACCTAGGCGTTTTTCATGCGGTGCAGCGCTAAAAATAGCGCCTGTTCACCGCATGAAAAAATCCTGCTCCTTTAACTCCAGTGTGAAAGCCGGCGGGCTTTCACACTGGAGCGATGCGCTAGCAGGATGACAAAAAAAGTCCTGCTAGCAGCATCTTTGGAGCGGGATAGGAGCGGTGTGTTCACCGCTCCTATACCGCTCCTTCCCATTGAATAAAATGGGACACCGCGGTAATACCGCCGCGAAGCGCCGCTACGGCGGCGCTCTGCGGGGGGTGTTTAACCCCTTATCGGCCGCTCGCGGGGGTTAAAAACCGCACCGCGAGCGGCCGAATACCGCGGTTAAAACGACGGTAAAGCAGCGCTAAATATAGCGCTGCTTTACCGTCACCGCGGCTCCCCGCCCCAGTGTGAAAGGGGCCTTAAGGTAGAACTATAGGCAGAACTTTTTTTTTTTTTTCTTCTATTTGTGATAGAGCAAGGAAGGCTTATCCCAAATCCTACAAATTAGGTGAATTCCTTGGGGACCCCCAGGTCACTGTAACTAGTGTCTCCATTGGAAGATTTCCCCTCTATTACTTTTCTGGGAACAACTTAAAATTTGGGGATTTTCTTTTACTTTCAATGATAAATGGAGAGGGACAAATCTCCTCAACCACTTCACGCAAATTGCCGTACCTTTACGTCGGCACTTTCACGCTAAATATCGTTGTATATTCACGCTAAATAGCTAGCTGCCATAACCCCGGTATTTTCAGGAATGGCGTGCGTTTTCTCTTTCGGATAAAAGTGGTCACTTTTATCAGTGGTGGGAGGGGAGCCCCTTGCCGCACTTTGGTGGTCTCCGCTGCTTACCGGAGCTGCCGGAAGTGGCGGAGACTATCGCGACTGCTCCCCTCACTGGCTAGATGCCGAGTGAGGGGAAGATGAGCTCGGCTCCATAACATTGGATGACAGAAGCAGCATCAAGCGTCACTTCCGCCCAATGGTCTTTCAAGGGGAATTCTTATTTTTGGGGGGGGGTCGTTTTTTTTTTTTTTTTTTTCTTCTATTGCATTAAAGTGTAATTGTGAGATCTGAGGTCTTTTTGACCCCAGATCTCACATTTAAGAGGACCTGTCATGCTTTTTTTTTCTATTACAGGGATGTTTAGGTTGGTACAGTCACAGTGCATATTTTTAATCACTGTATTGGTATCACTGGTTCCCAAAATAGTGTTAGGTGTCCAGTTTGTCCTCCGTAATGTTGCAGTCCTGCTAAACGCTGATCGCCGCCATTACTGGTAAAAAAAAAAAATAAGAATACATATTGGCAAAAATTAATGAAGACATTTTAGATTTTTTTTTTTACCAAAAATAAATAGAATAAATATTAAATTAAAAATATATAGATATTTTTTTTTCTGTGTGTGTTTGTTTTTTATTTTTTTTTATTTTTTTAAATCGTCAGCCTTTTTTGTTAGTGCAAAAAATTAAAACCGCAGAGGTGATCAAATACCACCAAAAGAAAGCTCTGTTTGTCGGGAAAAATCAGACATAAAATTTGTTTGGGTACAGTGTCACGCGTGCAACTGTCAGTTAAAGCGACGCAGTGCCGTATCGCAAAAACTGGCCTGGTAATGAAGACGGTAAAACCTTCTGGGGCTGAAGTGGTTAACAAAATTAACCTGAGCGTTGGTGTTTCTCTTTAGAGTGACTCTGATGCTAAAATGACTTTCAAATAAAGCTACCCCTCTAAAGACAATAAATCCTCTCCTCAAAATAAAAATAACATTGATCTTACAAGCTTTAGGACAGAACTAATGAGGAATTTCAGCTATAATGGTTGATTTACTTTCACTTTTAGTTGTGGAATACGATTTTCTATTTATAGAAAACAGGATTGCCCTGTCTTTACGTGTCAGCCATTTGGGTCAGCTCACATTTTTGGGTGTGGTATTGTGCACGTTAGTCTATGCATTACTGCAACACACATTTTGCACTGCGGTGCCATTCATTCTTAATGGTACCCTAATGCAGCTTGCCAACAGATATTCATTGCAACACATGGTAAAGCATTACAGTGCAGCCTATTGCAAAAAATGGTACATGCCCATTCAAATGTGGTCCCCATGCATGTAGCATTTGGTCCCATTCTGATCTGTGACCTGAAGATTGTGCAATATAAACAAATTTGGCTGTGTGCTCCACCACAGACTAAAGTCCAGTTTATGGGCATTCCTGTGTTGGAGTTCAACACGGCAAGTAAGCCACCTCCCCAATAGTCACACCATGTCTGTTTCATGGCTGATGTTAATGGTCACCTTTTTGTCTTTTTAGGAATATTTGCTGGGACTTCATAGTGGTGCATCGGTCTCCCTATCACAAAGTACACAGAAGAGAATTGACGGTGACAATGTACACCAAGGAGAAAACATTTGCAGCCCTGTTCCTCCTACGTGGTACCCCTCTGTCTTGTACACAGAGGAAACACTACTGAAGCCCAAATCCCCCCCCCCCCCCCCAGCCTATTATTCCAGGGAGAGGGAGTACTGTAGTAGCTGCTGGCCTGTGTTGTGAATGATGGCGCTTTGGAGACTATTGTCGGCATATTTCCCCCAAATAGTAGGCAGGTGGGTCTGCATTTAGGAGTATCTTCCAGGTTGTGTGTTTTTAATTTTTTTGTATCTAGAACACTGTCATTCACCCATACAAGCCAACAGCTACTACTGTATTTCTTTTCCCCAGAAATGCGGCCAGGTAGGTCTTTGCTATGTAGTCATTGCTCTATGGACAAGTCAATGGGGTACAGAGCTGCAGAAGTTAACCCTGGGGCCCCAGTAATCCAGATCACATTTATAAACAATAGTTTAGAATGTGTTTTATTAGGGCTGTAATTTCTGTAATGTCGTTTTGCTTTTTTGTTTTTGGTACAGCTTTTATACTTTTTTTTTTATTTTTTATTTTTTTTCAGATATGTAATCAAAGCCATAGAGGGTGCAAAGGATGAGGACTCGGAGATTGCCGATAAATACGAAAGGTAACTGTGAGCAATTCGTGAAGGTCCTTAAAGTGGTAATAAACCCTATTCTACCACTTGTACCTACAGACAAGCCTATAGTAAGGCTTGCCTGGAGATACTCTGAATACCTCCTAAACTTGCACAGTTTAGGAGATATTCGGAGTGCATGCAGCCTGTGACGTTATCGGCGCATGCACTCTGATGGTCCAGCATACAGTGCCGGACCTTCAGAGCCTGTGCTGTAAACGGCGGCTCCATGCGCATGGAGTGACGTCATCGCGGCCACATGTAGCTGGAAGATGCGAACCCTGAAGGAAGACCAGAGAAAGATGTCGGCGCTCTCAGCAGTGACCATGCCGCTGGAGGGCTTTGTTCTAAGGCGAGTCTTGCATAATGTGCTCATATGTGATGCATACTGGCACATTATGACATTAGAAGGGTGTTATTTAATTTTTTCCCCCCCCATTGATTGAATGACACTAACACCCACTCCATGTGTGCGTGTGTTTTTTTTTTTTTACTGCCTTCTATTCAAAATTCATACTCCTCTGCACAGCTAATCCAGCATTGTACTGCTGCATTTCACTGTTCAGGTGACCTATTTAGAATCTTGTGCTGCCAGCTATTGGTAGAATCAGCATCAGAGTGTATCTCTATAGATATCCATTTGCCCACCGCTGCCATTGTGCCGACGTATATCGGCGTGCATCGGTCAGCAAGTGGTTAAGGATGCTCCTACCTCTGCTCAAGTGCAGACTGGTCTGCAGCTGTTCCCTGTGTCCTGCGTAATTCAAGTGTGTTCCCTTTGTTGCTGATCCAGCTTATTGCTGATCTTGGATCCTGCTTTTGTCTTGTGGCTAGTTCCTGACTTTGGCTCTGCTCTTGATTTGATACGTCGCTGCCTGTCTGTTGCTGGCCCTGTCAACATACCCCCACCACCCACTCAAAAAAAATAAATGAGCACCAATCTGTCCGATTTACTCTCTAAGCATACATTTCCCCCTCCTCCCAGTACAAATCTGCCCCCCTGCTGAAATTGCCCCTCCCAGAACAAATCCCCCCCCCTCCCCCCCCCCCAGCACAAATTCACCCAGACACACACAAAAAAATTATCCATCCTAGCATAAATTTTCACAAACATTTTCTCTCCAAGTACACATCCTCTCCCCCACTCTAAATCCCCCCCCCCCCCCCTCCCAGCACAAATTCTTCCCCAAATTACCTCTCCTAGCACAATCATCCCTAAGACTAAACAAAATTTCCCTTCCTAGCACAATTCCCTCCCAACACAGATCACCCTAAATCACCACTCCTAGCGCGCACACACACCCCCAATTTCCCCTTCTAACACAAATCCTCACGGTGCCCTCACATGATGCCACAGTGCCCAGGGCAGCTGCCCCTCCTGCCCCCCCCTTGTCCCGGCCCTGCTGAGAGCTCTAACCAGCTATACGTCCCTTCCTTGCAACACAGGTGGAGTGCTTCTTTAACCTCGACTGTACTACTGTGCACAGCTACTGTTCCTGACCTGATGATGATTCCCCTGTTCCCTTGGAACCGCATCTCCGGCTGCAAGTCCCTTGATCTACTTCTGCAGGCACTCGTGTTCCTCCTGTCCCTCTGTTCCCAGTGGGGCCAGGGCTGGAGATACAAGAGAGGCCGACCACATCATTTCAGTCTCCTCCTCTCAGGTACATGACACTTTTACAACCCAATGCTGCTGATGTCCTGCAGCCTGTATCGGGGATAGGTGGGTGTGTGTGTGTGTGTTTTTCTTTCCCCTGACCAACAATGCAGCAAGCAAGATTTTTTACTAGGGCTGTTAATAACGATTATTTTCATAATCGATTAGTTGGCCGATTGTTTTGCTTAATCGGATAATAACCCTAAAAAGTGTGGTGTATAATTTTAATATGTAA